>CAJHQP010003725.1:0-63663 GCA_905132765.1 Moricandia arvensis | reverse complement strand
GAAGAAATAGAAGAGGAGCAGATAGTAGAAAAGTGGTCTCATGTTTCGAGTGGGAAAGGTAGAAGTCCCAAATCAAAAGAGTTGGAGTATGGGCAGGTGAAAATAACATGTAGGTACTCAGTGCTGAATGACTTGGGGGAAAATGAGAAACTGAATATTGGAGAGGATATAAATAATATTGTACTGGATCAAGTTGGAGACGTTATTGAGGAGGACATAAGACTAAAGGAGAAAGAGGCAGGAATATCAAAGAGTGAAGAGGAGAAGCATCTTACTGAAATTTCTAAGGAAGATGAAATAATTACTACTACAGAAAGGGGAGAGACGGAGGATCTGGAGAAACAACTTACTGAAACTTGTATGGGAAAATAGGAGAAGCAACTTACTGAACTTTGTAAGGGGGACGTAGTAATTACTATTACAGAAAATGGAGAGACAAATGATCTGGAGAATACCAAGAAGAAGGGCGAAGACGAGAGCGTTGAAGTGGTAGAAAACACATATAAAAGACCTTCAATTCCGCGGAGCTCAAAGACGAATCATAAGGTCTTTCCTGTGATCAATACTGCAGATGCTGAAAAAGAAACTCCTAGAAGTCTAGGAAGACGAAGGTCAAGAAAATATTCTCATTGATGGGGTTCTTCTGGAATGTCAGAGGTTTCAATAAAATGTCAAAACACCACAGTGGTCTATAATTGGATACGAAGTAAAGATTTTCAGTTTTGATGCTTGTTGGAAACTAGAGTGAAGGAAAGCAAGTCAGCTGCAATTGTGTCCTCAGTATGCAGAGGATGGTCTTTTATCAATACTTATGATTCTAATAGGAAGGGAAGGATTTGGGTGCTTTGGAGAGTGATCACTGACGCCTGTCTTTAAATCTGATCAAATAATCACTGTTTCAGTTCTGTTGGAGGGTGAGCAAGAGGAGTTCCTATGTTCTTTTTTTGTATGCAGAGAACATAGCTGAACGAATAAGGGAGTTATGGGAGGATATCAAATCCCATCCAAATTCATTGTTGTTTAGAAATAAGTAATGGATAATAATGGGAGATTTTAACGAGATTCTGGAGGGAGAAGAACACTCAAGCTATCAAGGCTCCCGAGTTATAGCAACGGGTATGAAAGAGTTTGAAAATGTGGTTTCAGTACTGTCACTTCACGGATATGAGTTATCAGGGACCCAAGTTTACATGGTGTAATAGGCAAGATGAGGGAATTATTTGCAAAAAAAATGGATTGCATTCCACTAAATGAAATGTGGCTTCACAAGAGAACCCAAGCTTAGAGCATTTTTGAATCAGGAGGGTGCTCAGACCATCTTAGGGGGAGATTTCATTTGAGACAAGAAGCAATTGGAAAGCGTAGACCTTTCAAATTCACGAATGCAGTTGCGGAAATGACAGAGTTTCTTAAAATGATGGAAGAATTCTGCAGAGATAAGCAGCCGTTATTTCAGTCTACTTCTGCTCTATTTTGATTCTCAAAGGCTCTCAAAGCTTTGGAGCAACTGATAAGATGTTTGAGCAAAGAAAAAATGGGAGATTTGACTAAGAAAGTAAAAGCAGCTTATCAATAGCTTTGTGAAAAGCAGGAAGCAACGCTAAAGGAGCTCTCTCAAGTACATATTCAAGCTGAATTGATAGCAGCAGAGAGATGGCAAAGAGTTTCAGAAATAGAGGAGAAATTTTTGAAACAGAGATCGAAGCTTCATTGGTTGCAGGTGGGAGATAAAAATAACAAACCTCTTCATAATGCTGTCAAGATAAGGGAGACAAGGAATGCAATCAGGGAAATAAAGTGCCCTTCAGGGCAAGTGGTAAGTTCTCAGGAGGAAATAAAAAAGAGGCTGAAAGATTCTTTTCTGAGTTTCTATCTCATAAGCCAGATAGTCTACAAGGGAGAACGGTGAAACAAATGCAGCAAATCATTAAATATTGGTGTACAGAGGAAGAGAGAAATGCTCTTATCAAGCCGGTAACTGATGCAGAAATCAGAGATGTTCTTTTTCAAAATGCCGAGTGAAAAATCCCCGGGTTCTGATGGGTTTATTGTAGAATTTTTAAAGCTTCTTGGAGTGTCATTTCAAAAGATTTTACTACAGCGGTGCATTTTTTCTTCAGCAAAGGTTTTTTACAAAAAGGTCTTAATGCTAAAATCCTAGCTCTTATTCCCCAAAAAGATGATGCGATGGAGATGAGAGACTATATGCCTATTTACTGATGTAATGTCCTATATACAAGGTCATTTCGAAGATCATTGCAAACCACTTAAAAGGTACACTCCATCAACGCATATCCTATAATCAATCGGCTTTTGTGAAAGACAGATTGTTAGTGGAAAATCTTCTACTAGCCACGGATATTGTCAAAGAGTATCACAAGGAGGAGATATCACCTTGATGTGAAATTAAGGTTGATATAGCAAAAGCCTTTGATTT
Organism: Moricandia arvensis; assembly: GCA_905132765.1. Taxonomy (NCBI): domain Eukaryota; kingdom Viridiplantae; phylum Streptophyta; class Magnoliopsida; order Brassicales; family Brassicaceae; genus Moricandia; species Moricandia arvensis. The sequence goes on along the minus strand of CAJHQP010003725.1, from coordinate 61,226 downwards.
AATCGATTGACCTTTTCTCATGAATACTTTAAGAGCTTTCCATATGCCAGAGCAATTTGTTCACTGGATCGAGCTCTGTGTATGCGCATCATCACTTTCAGTGCAAGTTAATGGGGATTTGGCAGGTTTTCTTCAAAGTAAGAGAGGTTTGAGGCAGGGATGTGCACTTTCTCCTTATCTATTTGTCATATGCATGAATGTGCTCTACCATATGATAGACAAGGCTGCAGAAAGGAAATAAATAGGATACCATCCAAAATGTCAGAACATCCTATTGTCACATTTGTGTTCTGCAGATGATTTGTTGGTATTTATTGATGGTACAAAAAGATCTATTGAAGGCATTCTGAGAATATTTGAAGAATTTGTAGTAATGTCGGGTCTGCAAATCAGTTTGTAAAAGCCTACTCTCTATATTGCTGGAACCACTAAAGATCAGTAACCAGATATCCTCACTTGCTTCCCTTTTTCTTCTGGTCAATTACCAGAGCGCTATCTAGGTCTCCCTCTGCTTACATAGCGAATGAAGATATATTATTACAAGCCCCTAGTGGAGAAGATAAGGAAAAAAATGAGTTCTTGGACTGGTAGACTTCTTTCACATGCTGGTCGGCTTCAGTTAATTAATTCAGTCATCATGAGTCTAACAAACTTCTGGCTAGCGGTTTTCAGCTTACCGAGTAGCTGCTTGAAAGAGATAAGAGCGTTTGTGTGCAGCTTTTATCTAGTCAGGACCAAACTTAAAAACAACAAAAGCAAAGGTCAGTTGGCAAAATGTCTATCTACCAAAGAATGAAGGTGGACTGGGAATCAGACCTTTTAGGGAACTAAATAAAGTGCATTTTTTGAAACTCATTTGGAGAATAACATCATCAAAATCTTCCTTATGGGTTAAATGTATTCATTGCTATCTGATAAGAAAGGGATCCTTTTGGTCGATCTCAGTAAACACAAGTTTGGGAACTTGGATGTGGAAGAAGCTATTGAAGATGAGAGATATAACGAGGAAATTCATAAAATAGAAGTTAGAAATGGAAACGTACATCCTTCTGGTATGAAGTGTGGTCTCATATTGGATGTTTAAAAGAGGTGGTGGGAGATCGGGGTATCATAGCGCTTTGGATTGCAGACAATTCTATGATGGCTGATGTTATAGCAAATCATAGAAGGCAGAGGCGTAGGATCTGTATTCTTAATGATATTGAGGAAATATTGATAAGTTGTGTGTAGGAGGTGCAGGATATGGATGATATACCTCTATGGAGAAATAAAGAAGCAAAGTTTGTAAATAAATTTTCCTTAAAGAAGACTTGGTTGCAGATGCAAACTATGCATCAAGTCTGTAATTGGAGTAGAGGAGCATGGTTTCCTCAATCTACACCAAAATACTCCTTTATGCTCTGGACTGCAGTGCGTAACAGGATGCAAACAGTGGATAAATTACAAACGTGGAATGCTTCAATCAACACGGAGTGTGTTTTATGTCGTGAGGTTCAAGAGACACATCAACATTGTGAGAACCAAAATTCGCACTATCGATTTTCGTTGAATTAGGAACGCGGGGTAAACTCTAGTTTCCCAGAGGTTGCGGATATCTGCTAAACCACACGCCAATCAGTCAGAATACAAAGTAAATATCAGAAAGCAAAGTAAGAATCAAAAAGAGAGAAAATAGATGTATTATTCCGAATTTGTGTATGAGTGTTTACAACAAGATAGGAGTCTCGGCTATGAGAGCTGTCGGCGAGATCCCTAATTCTAATAACCTAAGACTGCAAAACCCTAGTTGAGTCGCACCTCGGATAACAAAAACAGAAAGTTGCCTAAATGCTCTAAGTGCTAAGCTATGTTTGCTCTGAGTGTAGATTTCTGTGTGTCCTCTGCATCTTCACCCTTGAAGTCCTTATATACTCCTCCAGAGGCGGTTTTCTCTTTCCTCTTCTGCCCTTGGCCGAATTTGTCGCTTCGGAAATATTCTTTTTTTCATCGATCTTCAAGATTATCTTCGGAAACTTAACATTTATCCTCCGATCTTGACATTTATCTTCCGAACTTAACATTTATCCCTTCCTGCAAAATAAAAGATAAACCTTCACAAAGTTTGGCCTTGACTTCGGATAAAATCGCGAGTGGGCCTTTGGCCGAGCTTTAGACCTCATCAGGCCGCTTTCTAACTTAGGCGTTTCTACGATTTTATCGAAAGATAATTGATAAAACGACGTCGTCCGAGAGTTACGATCTTTCGTATGGGGCGTGTGTATCTTGGTGTTTAGTTAACCATTACCGTCTCATACGATCTACCCAATCCTTTCTTGAGAAAATGAGTTCTTTCGGTAGAGTTCCAATGTCAATCCTAATCGAGACAGAACAAAGATAAGTTCGATCAAGTATCGAAAGAGGGAGTTAACGAGGGTGAGGGGAAAATGGATTGATTGATCCGACTTGCCGAACAAGAGAATCAGATTGCTCGTGCCACCTAACTCGCTCGTTCAGCGAGTTGGTTGGTCCGTGCCGGCCAACTCGCCCATATGGCGAGTTGGTCGGTCCTTGCCGTCCAACTCGTCATACGGGTGAGTTGGTTGGTTCGAGCCGTCCAACTCGCCAGTCCGACTCGCCGAACGGGCGAGTTGGATGGCCCATATGGCTTGATTTTCCCGTTTGACAAGCTGGACGTCTTGCTCGGCCATCTTCTCCGTCCGGGGAGTTAGATGATCGAGTCTTCTAGTCATTTTGTCGTATTGCCGTTTTGGGATACGGTTACCCGCGGTGTTTGGATAAACTCTTCCTGATGACTTATCTGTGCACACCGCTCCGTTGTGGTCAGTCGAGATTTGACCCCGATCTTCTCTGTTTCCCCTTTTTCTAGATATTATCTCTTTCTTACAAAAAGAACGCATTTTACATGTAGGTTTCCGATGTTGATTCTGTCGTAACTGATTTTGACCCCAACAGTTTGCCCCCAGCTCGTCAGAACTATGATGTTCTTGCAAGCGTTTTTAAGCATATTGGATGCATTAGGCGGAATCCGACGTCTGAAGCCTGGAGTTGAAATAGTGAATCCTTTTTCTATAATTATGTGGAGTGGTTTTATAGATTCTTCACATTTCCACAAACTCTTTTAAGAATCAAAAGATTTTCTCTTCTCTTTCATTCCTTTGGTAAAAAGAAAGTTATGTCTTTGAGAAGAAATGTTTTCTCAAAGTCTCGTGAAGACCGTTCTGTCCCCGATGTTTCCAACTCGCAAAGCAACAATGCTGTACCAAAAGTGGAATTCTCGGCTCACTCGGTCGACCCTGAAGACGCCAAGGCGTACTGAGCGGCCAGAGGAGACTGGAGGCTGGAGAGGTTGCTGAGTTTCCTCCCGAGGGTTACTTTACGTGTTATGAGGTGTACCTGACGCAATCTCATTTGTGGTTTCCTATTCCCGAGGTCATAGCGCGACTTCTAGATTGTTCCAAGATATCAATTAGTCAAATAAACCCGTGTGGTCTGCAGCATGTTGTCTGGATTCTCGTGCTGAGTTACGAGTTGGGTATAACCCTCGACGTCAACCATCTCGACGCTTTGCCTAAACATGTCGGGAAATCATCCATAATTCGGTTGAGGCCCCGGTCTAGGATGACGATTATAAGCGAATTTGTGTCGAACTATCATGAATGGCAGAAGCACTTCTTTTTGTCCGTGTTGACGATGCGTCTGTAGAAGCAAACGGCCTCACCGTCTTTAGGATTAGATGGGGTCTAAAAGGTATCCTTGGTCAAGTGTAGCCCCTTTTCTCTTTTACCCTTTTTTGTTTTGTTTTGGTGAAGTTTGATTCCTAGAACGTTTTGTTTACTTTTCATTTTCAGAGACCAATCTTTCCCCTCTGAGTCCGGACGGTCTGGTTACCATTCGAGACTTGCTTCGTGGTCGCCCGTGTTTTTGGGCAACGTTTAACCCAAAAAGGGTCCGTCGTGCTGTTGCTCTCCACCGTTCTTGGTACTAGCCAGATCTACCGGTTGAGGAAGGATCGGAGGCATCCATGGAAGGATTTGTTCTGTGCATGGTTCACATTAGAGAAGAAAGACCAAAGACTCAGAAGGACAAACATATCGTTGTCGAGGATGAAGTGGTTAACGAGCGGTGTTCCTCCAATAATATACTAAGAGATTACCTAAATAGTTAGGCGGAATTAGTGGTGAACAGGACGATCTCGATGAGCTGCTTGGTTTTGATTATCCTCCGGGCTCAGGTGGATCTAGCGAGTCCACGAAGTTTACCCAAGCATCGCGGATGTTCAATGGGGTACGTTTTTATTATCCTTTTTCGAGGGCGAATTTTTTCTTAACTTCGAGATATTTCGCAGGGTCTCCTTATGATGAACCGACTTTTTGACTCGAGCTGCCAGGAGGCATGCATGACTCAGTTCAGGGCCGAGACAGCCAAAAACGAGATCGCTCGTCTGAGAGGTGAGCTGGAAAGTCCCCGTCGTCGTGAGAGGGAGACGGTCGCGAGGGAGGCTCGTTGTGCCTATTGGCAAGGGAAGAGAGAAATGGCCGAGGTCATGAAAACTCGTCGCGAAAGTTCTCGTATGAATTGAGGAGCTTACGAAGGATTACAAGGACATCGAGGATTATCGCGAGTGCCGCGGTGCCGTGGGTGGGCTATACCTCATGCAGGCCCCTGATTATTCGTTCGGTGCCGAATATGCGAGGAAGACCGGGCGCATGAATGAGAGGGATACAGACTTTGCGATTCCTCAGATAGAAGAGAGGATTTGGGAACAGTGCGGCCCGATTCCTGTTTCTCCCTACATGGTGGAGGCCGATTTGGGGGAATGCTGCTGAGACGGGCGAGGTAAACCAGCTGATGGGACGGGCGAGGTCAACCAGCCGACGTCTCCCCTGGATGTCAACGACTATTCGCTCGGTAGATCGATGACAGGGTGCTTTGATTTTGATGAGTAATTGCGAGGTTGCGCCTGATTCGAGAATTCTTCTCTTTTATACTATTGCACTTTTCTGTTTTGTTCGTTTGTCGGCCGAATGTGGTCGTATGTAGCGGGACTGACTGGGTGTGGCCTTAAATCCCTATATTTTATTAACTCTTATTTGAACAGTGTCTGTTATGATAAGGGGAATTTTTAGAAAGATGTTTGGGATTGGTTTTAGTGTAGAAAGAAAACTCGAGTTGTCATCTCGACTTCCTCCTTTTTGCGGATCATCCTATTCGTTGTTCGTGCGAGATGTTCAAGGAGTTTTCAAAGTTTCGGGAACGTTTAGATACGGATGAAGAGACATTCTTTTAGGATCTCGTGAACGTTTAGATACGGATGAAGAGACATGCTTTTAGGATCTCGTATCTTTTTGATATCATGCCTTGAGACGTTAGAAACCAGTGTGCTGGGTTTAAGGCAAGACGTAGGTTTACTTTCGGTTTAAGGCTTTGCGATGACTAATCGGCTTTCGTTTTGCCTGTTTTTGATTTTAACCCGACTCCGTTCCGATTTAAAGTCCACGATAGGTTCTCGGTTTATGTGACTTGTCTGGTCGGAGTCGAGCATCTCTTCAGGGACAATTTTCAAGTCTCCCGAAAGTGTTGACCAAAATTTTGGATTTATTTTATAGCGCGCTGTTTATCCTAGTCGGATGTGAGAGGATCTGTCCTTAGGACGGATCTGGGTGCGTTTGTTTAAGACGGCTAAAGCGCTCGGTGGGGCCAATCGCCGAGTGTTTTGTAGTTGCGAATTGACTAGGGGTGTATTCTCGAAAATTCAGACGACGTCTCGCCTATTTTTTGAAAACTTACTTTTCGTAAGTAACACTTTGAGCATATGGAACCAGGATCTCGTGCTTTGGTCGGGAGTCGATGATTCAACCAAAATAAGATAGTGTTGAGTTGATCCGTTTCGAGGCAGAATGATTTTTCGCGAGTTTCCGTTTCTAGGAAAGTGCTATAATCGTTCAGCTCGTGTATGGATGTATAACATTGTCTTTCTTTGAGGAGAATAAGCAATTTACAAATTTATAAAGAAGTCTTTATTGTCGAAAAAGTTTTAAAAATCTCGAGTACAATGCATTAAAATTTTTATTTCTGAACGTGGGAATATAAGAGTTTTCGTATATGTACCCACTCCCCCTTTTTAGAGAGGGGGATAGATGAACTCGTCTTTTGGCAAGCTGCCTACGTACCTCTTTCGAGGATCAAGCCATCTCGTAGTTCTATTTGTTTGGGTGAGTCAGTTTACTCAGCTGCTTTGTTTGTGTCGACTGCCTCGGTTGCTTTAGTTGACGTCTTCCGTCGGACTTGTCTTCTTTTATGGGATGGATGCTTCGGGCACTGGAACTTGTCGTTCGCTGGCCGTTGCTAGAGTTAATGGTTCTGGGTTGTCTTTGCCCGAAGTACTTTCAGCTGACGCCTGGGCTATCCTCGGACGCTTGGCCTTTGTCATCGCGGTGTTCGTGATTTGTCTTAGCTTTTGCTCGGCCAGGAAGCAGCGTCGCGACTGCTTATGGCAGCCCCAAATTACGGCAATCCCGTTGTGAGTTGGGAAGTTAATGCCTAAGTGGTAAATTGATGGCACTGCGTTCATGGCGTTTAGCCAAGGCATGCCCATGATGACGTTGTAGATGGCTTGGTGGTCGATGACCGCGAAATAGACGATCTTGGTGACTTCTTTTGCCTCAACGGGTAGTTTGATAGATCCGAGGGTCATTGATGTTGTGCTGGAGAAACCGGTTAGCGGCTTAGGTGATGGTACAACTTCGCCTAACTCACTGTGCTTCTGGTGTCGATGAGAACCCTAGCGACCTCGAGATCTCTTATCAAGAGATTGATTACGAGTGGATCGCAATGTGTCTGTTCGATACCTCCGGTTTCTTCTTTGTCGAAAGTGATTTCTCCTTTCGGAGTGTCATTGATCGTGGGCCAGATTGTCGAATTTGCACTTGTCTCGGCTTTGCGCTGATAAGCTTTGATGGCCGAGATGGTGTCGCTGCAGAATTGTGACGTGCCGATGATCATGTTTACCCTGCGACGGTTGTTGTCGTTTCCCTTATCGTCCTGCCTTCTTCGGCGCTTTTCTCCCGATTGGTCCCCTTGGGAAGGTTTCTTCGTTTGAGGAGTCCTGTCGTTTTTCGGGGGGGGGGGGGCGATCTGAATCGCGGATGAGATCTTTCACGCTGGAGACTTCTGAGAGTTCATGGAGAGCAGCTTCGCGGCCAATCTCGCGCCGAGAACTTTGCAGCTAATGGTCGAGTGTCTGCGCGTTTGGTGAAAGTCACAGAAATCGTTTTGTCATAACTCGGATTTCGGGTCCATGTATTACCCGTCGTCCGTCCTTTTCTGATCCAAAGTTAATAGCATAGCTATGCTCTCCCTAGATTTATATGTCTCCGCGTTGGACGCTTCTGTCGAAGCGAGGGTTTTTTTTTTTTTTGATTTCTGATCCGACCCCGGATCCTTCGATGCATTCTTTGTTGGCTTCCATTTCTGGGACAAGACCCTCATCTCTTCTTCCACAATAATTTAATCCGTGGCTTTGTTAAGCGCGTCTTGGATTGTACGTGGCTTCTCCAAAGTTATCCACTTCCTGAACTTTGACTTTACTTGAACCCAAGCGTTTTTCAAAGTGCGTCAATCGCGACTTTGTCGCTTATCCCGCTGACTCTATTCATGAACGGGTTTGAAACGTTTTATGAAGTCCTGGAGAGTTTCGTCCTCTACCTTGGAGAAGCTCCAGAGATCCACGTCGGAGGTTTCTCGATCTATGAACATCGAGTATTGTGTAAGGAATTTCGAGGCGAGCTGGCGGAAGCTTCCGATGGAGTTTTGTCAGAGGCGAGAGAACCATTGTAGCGCTGCTCCGCGGAGATTATCTACGAAGAGGCGACATTTACCAGCATCCCTCTCGTTTTCTCTGAACCTGGATCTACCCATCGCGACCTGAAAAGCCTGTAGGTGTGCCTTAGGATTGGTAGTTCCGTCGTATGGCATCATTTTACCTTCCCAGGATCCGAAACCCTAGTTTCAGTGATACAAGCGGTAAAGGGTGTTTACGAGCTTCTTCGAGCAGTAGATTGATTTCCGGAACGTTGCTAGTAGCTTGATGAATTTGGGACTTCACCGCCCTGACTTCGGCCACCGTTTTCATGAGATCATCGCGGAGATCGCGGATTTTGGAACTCTTGATAGTAGATTTCTCACTTTGTCGGCATTTACTGCGAGTGTTCCGAGTTTGATTCTCGGCCACTTCTTCCTGTTGTTTCCAAAAGATAGCTTCTTCTTCTTCGTTCAAAGGGTTGTCAAACTGAGACTCGTCCCGAGTTGCTCGACTCCTTGCGCGGTGCGGATATATGTCTGCGTCTTCGTCCGTAGGTTCGGACTGACTGCTAGATTCCACGTCGACTTCTCCTTCTTCTTTATCTTCCTTGATAGGAGGAAGGTCTCCCGGGTTTTTCCGTGTTGGCGCGGGAGTCACTTTGTCAAGGTTTTGCCGAGATGGTTTGCCTTGCACGTTGTCGGATCGGTTCAAAGGTGTTGCGAAGTCGAGTCTTCTTCCGTGGATTCGGGTTGTTCCCCGCGGAAAGATGGCCATGTTCCTTGCCGTGAGGGTTTCAACCTGTTTAGCGAGAGAATTCATGACCTTATCATGTTCTGCCGACTTATTCTCAAAAGTCGAGAACATCTTCTTCACCTCCTCGAACGCTGCGGTGTTTGCGTCGGCGTTGACCGCAGTGAAGTTTCTTCTAGAGTGTTTTCAACGTTATAGTCGACGACGTTATCGTCACAAGGTTTTTGGCTGTTGAGATCTGACATGGTTTGACTGAACGTTGATGGCTGAGAGTTAGATTGATCCGTTCTCCCCCCCCCCCTCCTTCAAGTGCCAAACTGTGGGAACCAAAATTTGCACTGTCGATTTCCGTTGAATTAGGAACGCAGGGTAAACCCTCATTTTCCCAGAGGTCCCTGATATCTGCTACCACACGCCAATCAGTCATAATACAAAGTAAATATCAAAAGCAAAGTAAGAATCAAAAAGAAAGCAAATAGATGTCTTATTCCGAATTTTCTTATGAGCGTTTACAACAGGATAGGAGCCTCGTCTATGAGAGCTGTCGGCGAGATCACTAGTTCTAATAACGTAAGACTGCAAAATCTTAGTTGAGTCGCAGCTCGAATAACAAACACGGAAAGTTGCCTAAATGCTCTAAGTGCTAAGCTATGTTTTCTCTGAGTGGAGATTTTCGTGTGTCTTCTGCATCATCACACTTGAAGTTCTTATAAAATCCTCCAGAGACGGTTTGCTCTTTCCCTTTCTGCCCTTGGTCGAATTTATTGATTCGCAGAAATATTCTTTTTTCCTCGATCTTCAAGATTATCTTCGAATACTTAACATTTATCTTCTGATCTTGACATTTATCTTCCAAAATTAAAATTTATCCCTTCCTGCAAAATAAAAGATAAACCGTCACAAAGTTTGGGCTTCACTTCGGATAAAATTGCGAGTGGGCCTTTGGCCAAGCTTTAGACCTCATCGGGTCGTTTTCTAACTTAGGCGTTTCTACGATTTTATCGAAAGAGTATTGCTAAAACGACTTTATCTGAGAGTTAGGATCTTTCGTATGGGGCGTGTGACTCTAGGTGTTTAGTTAACCGTTACCGCCTCATACGATCTACCCGATTCTTTCTCGAGAAAACAAGTTCTTTGGGTATCCAATGTCAATCTTGTTCGAGACGAAACAAAGATAAGTTCAATCAAGTATCGAAAGAGGGAGTTAACGAGGATGAGGTGGAAATGGATTGATTGATCCGACTTGCCGAATGGGTGATTTGGTTGGTCAGTGCCGTCCAACTCGCCATACGGGCGAGTTTGTTGGTCAGTGCCGTCGAACTCTCCATACGGGCGAGTTGGTTGGTCTGAGCCGTCCAACTCGCACGTATGGCGAGTTGGACTTGTCCGAGCTGTCCAACTCGCCATACGGGCGAGTTGGTCGGTCCTTGCCTTCCAACTCACCATACGGACGAGTTGGTCGGTCCTAGCCGTCAAACTTGCCGTACGGGAGAGTTGGTTGGTCCTAGCCGTCAAACTTGCCGTACGGGCGAGTTGGTCGGCCTATATGGCTTGATTTCCCCGTTCGACAAGCTGGACGTCTTGCTCGGCCATCTTCTCCGTCTGAGGAGTTAGATGATCGAGTCTTCTAGTCGTTTTGTCATATTGCCGTTCGGGGATACGTTTACCCGCGGTGTTGGACAAACTCTCCCTAATGACTTATCTGTGCAGACCGCTCCTTTGTAGTCAGTCGATATTTGACCCCGATCTTCTCTGTTTCCCTTTTTCAAGACATTATCTCTTTCTTATACAAAGAACGCATTTTCCCGGTAGGTTTCCGACGTTGATTCCGTCGTAACCGATTTTGACCCCAACAAACATCTCTTCTTTAGGTGACCATACTCTTCCACAGTTTGGGAATTTTTGGCAAAAAGTTCTTAAATGAAGATTTTACTACAAACTGGAGTAATATAGTGACCATTATCTCTGTTTCCAGCTATCCTCCTGCAAAGATGTTCCTCATCCGATACTCACTTCAAGTAGCAGTACATAGTATATGGAGGGAGCGTAATGCTAGACCACATGGAGAACAAACTAAAGAAGCTGTCACTTTGAGTAAGCTTGTGGATAAAACTGTACGTCTTCATCTACTTGTTATCAAAACTAAGGATTATGCTTATTTGGAAAGGGGGTTACGCACTTGGTTCGGAAGAAGACATGTTTCAAATCTACCATGATGTCTGAGAAGATTCATTATTTTATTGATTGGCTGAGTATATAAACAAAAACAGATACACTAGATGTAACACAGATTTGTGTTTTGAATATAAATTTAACATTCATTCAAAACAAAAAAAGTGAAGTCGTGCTGGTATAACTATTTTATATATTTTTACTTATTACAATTTATTAATAGATAAATAATTTAAATAAATATAATTAAGAAGAAATAAATAAATTTAAATAAATAAAAATAACATTAATAAAGTAAAATACTAATATGAATAACTGATATAAACAGAAAAATAAAATATAAATAAAAAACTTAAAAATAAATTATACCGATAGGTCTTTATATTTACCACTTTTAGACCATGTTATAGTTCTATTTAGATTATATTATGTGTGTCTCGAAGTTTTTTAGAGTGTTTTCACGTTTAGGTACGTTTTGGAGAACTTCAATGATTCTGGAGATTTTTAAGATGCAGAACTGGGCAGACGCGTCAGAAGTTTATCGATGTAGACCTTTACATGGTGAGATTCAGCTTATATTTTGACAAACGATAGAGCTTTGCATTATGTTTCCAATGACACCTGTTTGAGGTCAATCAGCATCCTATAGCATAAGCTATGCCCATTTTACTGAAGAGTGGTCTGTCTGCCTCGCGAGATGAAGCTACCGAGGAGACGAAGGAGCGTCAATCGATGGCAAACCCTTGGTGTCGATCGACGGTGATGCAAGAACACTGTCCGAGTCTATTATATGACCGACTTAAACCCACAAGCCACCACAAATTACCATAATGCCTATGGACGAGTTTATATCCTACATTTATGTTTTCTAAGCCATTGTTGACAGCTACCCTTTATTCTATTCATTGTTCTTAGTTTTAGGGTTGGAGAGAAGAGAAGAATTACTTAAGAATCCTCCTAGAACTCCATTGGTTTTATTATTTGTTATATTTCATCTATTCATCTATGATTTATGTGATAACTATCATGTATGAGTAGATTCATCTGTTAGTTTTAGGGTTTATTAATGGTACTAATGATTAGCCAAACAATAGAATTACTCTGGTGATTATTAGATCTATCATCAGAATTGTGCTTATTGCTTGTGTTCTATGGTATCTAAATAGAACCCTGATCTTAGTTGACACTGAGAGAGTAGGATCGTTACCTGAACAAATCCTGTTGAACTTAAGTTACTAGGGACAATTGAAAGACTGTTCTAGTAAATCTAAGAGAACCAATCAAATATGATCGTTTAATGCTTGACTAAGAAAGCCATTGATCGATGCCGTTTGCATACCATCGATCGACGGTCATTCTGAATTCGCATGGGAATGTTGTAGACTCTGAGCTTAGCCATATGATAAATATAATTCATATCTTTACTAATTTAATTCGTGTTCTATGATTGAAAATCACTTGACTTCTATATATTATAATTCACTACATGAAAATCATAGATCTAGCTATTTTTCTTATTTGTTTACAAACCAACTCTTTCCTATTTACTATTCTGAAAGTCTTATTAATTACCTCGCAGAACTAAGTCGATTACCAGATATATTGTGTGCTCTTGCTCTCTGTGGATTTGATTCCTAAGTACTACAGTTGGACCTCTTATTTGAGAGAGTTATTAGTAGCTTTATGGTAATTTGAGAACGTATCAAATTTGGCGCCGTTTATGGGGAGCAAGGATCACCATTAGATTTGTTTTGTAAGTTTTATCTATGTTTCTATTTATAGTTTACTTATATATTTTTTTTCTTGTTTTTCAGATACATACATCTTCGTACCAAGACACAATGAGAAGATGTTTTTAGGTTCTTAAAATAAGGAGCATGTTGATTCACTCACGATCCATAAGTCTACGAGAGAAGTATCGATCGACACCCTCAAAGCAGCAGCGTTCGATAGCATGAACCAAGCATCGATTGACACCAACTCCTCGGTATCAATCCACACCATTTGCGAGAGGACAGAGGAGATCGAAGTGATTATACTTGAGGCTGATGAGAATGGGATCTTATGAGACGAAGAAGGTTTTCCTTGCAACAATACATGACAATTGATTAATGCACATGGTGCTGTGATCACTGATGTTATTAATGTTGCTGAGATGAATGACTTTGAGTTGAGCCGTGAGTGGTATGATTGGGTAGCTCAGGACCCCTATCGGGAATTCATCATGAAGATCCCAGAAACCATATCAAAGAACTTGAGGAAGTAGTCTAAGGGAGCGAGCAACATGAAATAGTTGAAGATCACATACTCTGCAAGGTTTTCCCACACTCTCTCTTTGGAAATGCATTTAGCTGGTTCAATTAACTGCAACCATGATCTCTAATATGTTGGGAGGACATTAAAAGCACCTTCCTTAACAAATTTCTCACTGATGCTGCAGCAGCTTGGAATAAGAAGCTTGGTGATATGCTGGACAAGATGGTTAAAGGCCGGGAGAAGAAGTTGATGTTTAAGTTCAGTCAGATGTTGGATGTTGTCTATAGTGAGACAGATAGAGAATAAGAAACGGATGGAGAATGTGAAACACTGAACACCCACGCTAAGAAGCCGGATATTCAGGTTCAACAAACAGATGAGGTTACACATAAAGGTGATGAACATCATGGATCTGAGCTGAGCTGAGCAGAAGAAGCTGATATTCGTGATCTGACTCCAATGTCGATCGACACTAAAACCTCAACATCGATCGGCACCAGCCCCTATTGTCGATCGACACCATTTGAAACCCTTGGAAAATCGAGTTGTACTAAATTTATCGCAGACTCGGCAATAAAAGGCACTGATGTCTCATGCTATCTCGCCTTTGATTCAGACAGAGAGATCACCATGGAAGATTTCTTGGATATAGAGGATGAAGAACTGCCTCTAATTTCAGATTTGGTTCCAAGTAAAGAAATCACTATGGAAGACTTCTCGGAGTTAGAAGAAAGGCTTGAAAATTTTGATCGGGAGAGTTCACTGAAAGCTGACATCGATCGACACCATCCACCTGACATCGATTGACATCAGCCACCTGATATCGCTCATCAGCACCTACCTAATATCGATCGACACTCATCATTGAACAAACAGCCAAGTTTCATGATTGAACCAGAACCAGTTGAGGCGAGAATGCACAAATCCAAGGCATCACACCTCGATGTCCTAGAACATCCGCAACCACATATCTGCGTAGAAGAGGCTGATGATCTTCACAAAAGAGTGAAAATGATACATGACCCTGTGAAGTTTGTGGTTCCATGTGTTGTCCTTGAAGTTGAATTTACTATCCCACTAGATAGAAGTTTGCATATGGGTTCCCACAATGGGGTATTTGATGATCCTATGTATGCAATAGCTTCTCAGAGAGGATTGAGATATAGAAGTGACGCTGACAAAGGCCCAACAGAAGCAGTATCGATCGATACCACCACTGGAGTATAGATCGACACCCGTCACATATCAGAGCAAAAAGAGTTTGAAGTGTGTCGAAATCTTTTTGATGGAGGCAACCACACGAGATCAGAAAAGTATAGGGAAAAGAAGAGGAAGAATTTGAAGAAGAGGATAAGGACCAATGGCGGTTCTCAGTTGTCATTGATTCCTCACTTCTCAGATGATGTCAGGAAATACAGAGTGTGCAGCAGATACTTCTCACAACTATTTCCAAAGCTTTGAGCACTCCTTATTGCTGAGACGATAGACAAAGGGGGAAGATTCCATGGAGGCTTTCACAAAAATCCGTGTGATGAAGCTAAAGACATTGGACATTGGGAATTGTTTTGGAGCAAGTTCCCAATCTCATTCGGACTAACTCAGAGTTCCAAACGTCAAGCTAATGTCTGAAAATAAGCGCTGAGTGGGAGGCAACCCACTATTTAGTAAGTTTTAATTTCATTTTTATTTACTATTAATTTTGGATTTTATTTATTTATTGCAGGTTTTTGTTAAAAAAATGACTTATTAGAAAAGAAGGAAGTTCGAAGACCACCATTGGTCGACACCATCATACCACCATCGGTCCCCGACAAAGATCTACCATCGGTCGACACCAACAAACTAGCATTAGACGACACTCATTACAGAGTGGTATCGAGTTTCTTCCTTAAGCTTTTTACTTATGATTTAATTTTTCCTACCAAACCAGGACATCATAACACTCGGGACAGTGTTATTTAAGTCTGGGGGAGGTTTACTGATATTGCTTTCTATTTTGGAGTTTTATTCTTATGTATTTTATTGACTTTTATTGAGTCACGAAAGAGATCATGATCAGATTCAATTTTTTACTTATTATCAAACCATTATATAGCACCATTCTGATTTGTTGATTGCAGAAAATACTAGAGATACCAAAGTGGATCATCCTAACACTATATCATAGTTGCTTAGAAATTTTGGAGGAACCGCAGCAGACCTCCTACCTAATTTGACGTATTTGCTTGCTTTGGGTTTGGCATAGATTGGATCGGATTCCTCCTGCAAGTTTGAAAGGTAAAAGTTTGTATTGTTGGGGTCAAAAATGGTTATCTCGAAATCAACGTCTAAAAATTGCGTTTCCATATGAAAGCTCTCTCGACACAATCCCGACAAAAGTTCCCGAGCTAAAGACTCAAGAGAAATGGAGCACGGAGTTAGATCAAGCACACCATCCAACTCGCCCCTTCGGCGAGTTAGATCTAGCACACCATCCAACTCGCCCGTTCAGAGGGTTGGATCAACCCCTCCAACTCGCTTTAAGGTGACATGGACTAGACCTTATGCCTTCCGTTAAACCTTGACGGACCCATTCCTCATTTCGCCTCGATTGGAGTTACCGTTGGAACTTTATGATTAGGAAACCGCAAGAACTCATTTTCTTGTATGAAGTTTGGATTTATCATATAAAATGACAACGGTTAACTAACCACCGTACGATGCCTCCACTATACGAGAAATTTGAACTCTCTTCAGAATCGACATACATGAAAATGCTTAAGTCGAAAAACAACCCGAGAGGGTCAAAAACACGGCTAACACCCCCCTCTTTGGCTCGTGGAGACTGAGGCACTTCACCGTGAAGCAACTGGACCTCACTCATCCCGCCAAGGAATCAAGGGAATCTGTGATCCTCGCGAAAGGGGTCCAAAACTCAGTATGTACGGATTCTTTAGCCTCTTCGATTGCGCAAACCGACGATTCCTCCCCACTCTTGTCCTTACGCCTTAGCCGACGCAACCCCAAGGATTTGGCCATCTTTGCTTCTTTCGTCTTAAGCAAAGAGCTAGCGGTCTTCCCGAGATCCTGCTCCAGTTCACCGATCCGAGACTCGAATGGAGTTACCTAGAAGGAATGAGCATTCTTGATAACCTTAAACTTCCCTTAAAGATGCGACGACCTTTCTCACGACTCCGATAATTCCTTAGCAAGACGCTCAGCCTCTGGTCCGCACTTGCTGATCATCCCATCGATCAACAAGACATTGCGAAACGAAGGAAAAGTGGCAGTCAAGAAACAATCGATATACACACAATAAAAAGGGAAGAAGTGTTTTTCTTCAAACGAACCTTAGCACGATGCCTTGACATCGAGCATGAGCCGGACGCCGTCACAGGAAAAGTATCAGCCTCGGATTCCTTGGTGCACCTCCTCTTCTTAGTCGCGTTGAGATTAGCACATGGCCTTTTGCGACCTTTCGGCATAGCAGCCGGAATCGTACTAGGTGCAGGCAACCCCAAGACGGTCACTCTCTTGACTGGGGGAGGAGACATCAACTCGTGAACCAGTTCTACACCGATGATGTGGACCGGGGTCGTAGAAGAACCCGATGCCTGAACTTTGACCTCAGGTGCCGACGCATCCGTGGTGACCGCCCCTCCGGCAAGAACGGCATCGCGTACGGAGGGAACCTCGGGAGTCAAGGCATCGGCTGGATCCGCAGGTCTCGGAGGCACACCACGTGTGGGGTTTACCATCTCCTTGGCCTCGCGACAAGCCAACTCATTCTGAAAGGAAAGAAACTCCACAAAATGAGCTGAACAGCTCCGATGGCAGGGAGATCCGTAGAACTCGCGCTGGCGGCATTGCTCATCTCGACATCACCACTCTTTTGAAAGTTGCTGGAAGAAGACATCTTGGTGGAAAAAAATTTCTAAGAGGAAATGCAAAGAAAGCTTGGAAAGTTGAGAGAATGGGGAGACAATGAAAAATGGAAGCTCTATAGTTATAGAAGAAACAAAAGTTGAAGGATTTTGCGCATTAAAATAATCAGAAAAAAACTCTCTAGAAAAATCAATTTTAACAGCGGATCCAATTAACACCATCTCTCGCCCACAAAAATTGTGCTCGAAACTTGCGAGTTGGGGGGCTAACTGTTGGGGTCAAAAACGGTTATCTCGAATTCAACGTCTAAAAATTGTGTTTCCATGCGAAAGCTCTCTCAACACAATCCTGAAAAAATTTCCTGAGCTAAAGACTCAAGAGAAATGGAGCTCCAAGCCAAACGAGCAGTCCAACTCACCGAACGGGCGAGTTGGATGAAGCACACCATCCAAATTGCCCGTTCGACGAGTTGGATGTAGCACACCATCCAACTCGCGCATTCAGCGAGTTGAATCAAACCCTCCCAACTCGCTGTAAGGTGACATGGACCGGACCTTATGCCTTCCGCTAAACCTCGACGGACCCATTCCTCGTTTTGTCTCTATTGGAGTTACCGATGGAACTTTGCGATTTGCAAACCACAAGAACTCGTTCTCTTATGAAGTTTGGATTTATCGTATAAAACGGCAACCGTTAACTAAACACCTTAAGCTTCGTCCACTATACGATAAATTTCAACTCTCTTCGGAATCGACGTCAATTCATGAGCGCTCTTTCGATAAATCGTGAAAACGCATAAGTAGAATAATGGCCCGAGAGGGTCTAAAACTTGGCTAAAAGGCCGCTATTCAGCTTGTGGAGAGAAAGGCGCTTCACCGTGAAACAACTAGACCTCACTCATCCTGCCAAGGAATCTAGGGAATCGGTGATCCTCGCCAAACGGGTCCAAAACTTATTACGCACGGCTTCCTTGGCCTCTTCATTCGCGCATACCGACGATTCCTCCCCACTCTTGATCCTACGCCTTAGCCAACGCAACTCCGAGGATTTGGCCGTCTTCGCTTCTTTTGCTTTAAGCAAAGAGCTCGGGGTGTTCCCGATATCCTGCTCTAGTTCACCGATCTGGAGTTACCTCGAAGGAATGAGCATCCTCGATAACCTTCAACTTCCCTACAAGCTGCGACGACCTTTCTCGCGACTCCCCTAACTCCCTAGAAAGATGCTCAACCTCTGACCCGCACTCGCTGACCATCCCATCGATCAAAGAGTCAAACTTTGAAACGAAGAAAAAGTGGCAGTTAATTAACGATCGATATACACACAATAAAAAAAGAAGAAGTTTTTTTTTCTGAAAACGAACCTTGGCACGATGCCTTGACATCGAGCCTGAGCCGGATTCTGTCAAAGGGAAAGGATCAGCCTTGGAGTCCTTGGTGCACCTCCTCTTCTTAGTCACGTCGGGATTAACACAAGGCCTTTTGCGAGCCTTCAGTGTAGCTGCCGGAAACGTACTAGGTGCAGGCAACGCCAAGACGGTCACTCTCTTGACTGGGGAGGAGGCATCGACTCGTGAACTGGTTCGACATCGATGACGTGGACCGGGGTCGTAGAAGAACCTGATGCCTGAACTTCGACCTCAAGTGATGACGCATCCGTGGTGACCGCCCCTTCGTAAAGAAATCTTTCGAGAAAGATCAATTTTAACCGCAGATTCTGATTAAAACTGACATGCGTGTTTTTATTGTTCTAGCAGGGTATGAATATCCTAAACAATTAACTATCAAATTATACATAGTCTTAACACACAAATAGTACTCTTGCCAAAAGAGATCATGTGTAATACTTAGGGATCGAATCCACTGAGAGCAATGACACACAATAGATTTCTTATTTCTGAAGATTAAGCTAGTTGAATATATATATATTGGTGGCAAATAATCAGTTAAAGAAATATTCCTTATCAAGAAGTTGAGATGCAATATGGAAATATTCTAATAAACTAACTTGATGCAAATGTAAATATGCTAGATCTAGGGTTTCATGACTAATGGATTATTGTGGATAGGAAGCACAGAAATGTAAATATACTCGAATTCAAATATTAAATATTCTGAGCATTTTAACTCCAACTCTCGTATGCGAGCAAAAAGAAAGACCATCGATCGACGGCTAAGGCCTGATGTCGATCGACGACTAAGGCCTGATGTCGATCGACGGTGAAATCAGAAGGAAGTGTGAACGAGATTTGATAAGTCCACTAGACTTATTAGACCAGCTATCGCATGCGCCTAACAGCCTAGTTCAATGTAGTCTATTTTGGCACAGAACCTACTCTCGTGGTCGTCCATGTCCTACTTTCGAGATCCTAGTTAGCTACTCTAGAATGCAAGCATTAAGCACAACTCAATTGATGGATATTAATTTAACCTAGCAATTCTACTTTTGGGCTAATCCATGATTTCTATCATTCAACCCTAAATCTAGTTGATGACTACTCAGACTTAATTAAAGAAAGAACAATAGTCTGAATATAATGCATAGATAAAATATTGGGGTTCCAATACAAATATCCCTAAGGAGTTATGAATCTTCTCCCCTAAAAACCTATAACTATAAGGATTTGTAAGTTGTGTTAAGCCTTGCTTACACTTGTACTTGCACACTTTGCATGCTCTCAATACATAAGTATAAATATAAAAACCCTACAACTTAGGTTAAAACTCGTCTAGGGAATTCTTGTCATTTGTCTTCTAACTTTGGGTTTTAAATCGACTGTCTACGAATTGGATGTCGATCGATGGCAAGTATGCAGCATCGATCGACCTTGGTATTTTAACATCGGTCGACTCCGAGGTTCTGTCGTCGATCGACGACATGCTTGTACTTCGACTCCTCAAATGGTCATCTATGGATTCCTCTCCTCTAAATATTCCAAAAGCTCAAGTATCTCCGTATATCTCTAAAACGTTCATAGACCTGTAAATACTCCAAAAGATATCCTAGACACAAAAATAGACCCTAAATAGAGAGTAGAACATGGCCTAAAACTAGTAATAAATAGGATATATCAACTCCCTTAGACTTAACCTTTTACTTGTCTTCAAGCAAACTGAGCCTATGAAAGGGTTTTTGAAAAGCGGAGACTCACATAATGTCTAAATATAATGTCACCTTACTTTGTTGCAACCACATCCTATCAGGTCAATCACAGAGAAACTTTATATACCTTATCATAGTATAGTAACCAAATCCAGTCTACCAACAACTTAGCAAATACTAGTCTGACTCACATGTCTACTGATTTTATTTCTTTGCATAAAATAAATGTGTAGGCTTTACCTTGGAAATATCGATCGACGGACACATGGACTCTACCTCTGCAAGTATCTGAAAAACTAGGCAAAAAGTCTTCTCTGATTGCTTTCTTCCCCTTTCTCTCTGAATCTTTCTAGATCTCAAACTTAATGGACAATGATGCTGATACAGTCAATTTTGCCATCCCATTTTTGATTGCCTCTTCTTTTGTATTCTTTTTTTTTGCTTTTTGGGCAAACTTGTAGGCGAATAGTGGGGTCATAGGTAATGTACCTACCCCTCGCTTCTAACAATGTGTGATCGTTCCTCCAAATTAGAACAATGGGGTCATAGGTAATGTACCTACCCCTCTGCATCTCGAGAAGTCATCTCAATCTTTTAAGCTATGAGGTGGATGCTGAAGAGAAAGAGAGAAGGGAACCAAAGGTGCAATGACTTATACCTACACACTTGCAGAAGGAATCTGATCCAGTGTATACCAAGCCCCAAAGCAAGCATATAATGTAAGGATTAGTGTTGGAAATCAGCTTCGGTTCCTTCAAACTTTCTAAGCAAGTGTGATATAGTGGCAAGATGATCCACTTTGGTATCTCTAGTAATCTCTCCAAACAACCTTCTACAAATGGTGCTAAAGTGTTGTTAGTCAATAATTATCTTGATCATAGTCACCTTCTTGACTCAATAAAACTTTTTGAAAAACTTATATGTATATAGTAAATAAAGCTCAAAACAAATCAAATAGTATCAGCGAACCTCCCCCAAATTCGTTTCGGATTGGTTAGGAAATATTTAATCATAAGTAAATAGTGTAAGTAGAAAATTTGATACCAGACTTTGTAAAAGAATATCGATCGATGGTAGGCGTGTATGGTCGATCGATGGTCGCGATCTAATGTCGACTGATGGTGCCTCTCTGGTGTCGATCGAAGGTGTATATAACCAATCTATAAAATAAAGTAAAACTCGAAATAAATAGTAGTATAACTAAAAACGAAATAAAAGTCTTATTAATTGCCTAGCATAACTAAGTCGATTATCAAATCTATTATGTGCCCTCGCTCTTTGTGCATTCGATCCCTAAGTAGTATAGTTGCACCTCTTATTTGAGAGAGCAATCAATAACTCTAGGGTAACTTGAGGAAGTATCATATACAAGGACTATTTCAACATATTATATATGACTATTTCTGACATATCAACGGTAACATCGATAGTTTCTGACATATCGGTCATCGATATTTCTTACATATAAACGGCGATGGTTACCCAATATATTTATGGTGGTGGTTTTTGACATAGAACCTGCAATAAGGATATATTGAAAGATATTACCGTCTAGAATCTTGAGTTTTTATCAATGGAAATATGATGAGGAGATTCTAGATCCAAGGGTGGAATAGCAGTTGACGTGGGGTGGAGCATATCGGCTTCTTTCTCCATTGTAGTTGTGGTGGAAGTCTTGGAGACCTCCCAGGTCAGTATCGGGCTCAATATGGTGTCTTCTTCATGAGTATTGAGGATATATAGTTGTGAGCGGGGGATCTTTACAAAGAAGCTAGACCTAGCAGGGATGGAGGCACTAGTGTTTGGAGTTATCTTATTTCTTAGTGGCTCTCCCCTGTTCTTTGATAGGCTCAATCTTTTACCAAAAGGTCTTCCATGTTTGTCTAATCTCTGACTGAGATAACCTAAAGACAAAGGTTGTTAAAGGTGTATTCAGAGGCAGGTTGATGATTTTTCAGTTTTCGAGTTTCAGAGGGGTCTGCAACAGACGCCAGTATTGGAGAGTTTTAGCGTGAGGGACACTGATTAGCTAGATGAGCTAGACTGAAGCACATTGAACAATGGAGTTCAAGTTTTTCATACTCCAGAGAAACCACCATTTCTTCTCCTGAAGACAAATCGATTAGGGTTTATTTGGCCAGAGGTTTAAGACCGTCAACAACCACACGAATCCTAACAGAGGTCTTAAAGATAGCATTGTCTGCTAAAGCTCCCAACTCTATGTAAATATTATACATCATTTATTCGTGTCAGTAGTGAAAAGGAAGTCCTTAGAGGCTGATTCAGAAAGTGGTCTAGGATGGGAATACCGGTGAGATGATGGGTTCTCATCGTTGCAGAATAAGCATCCAACAGCAGAAGTGGTAAGGTATGTTAGCTAGAACCCCTTGAAGGTTCTTCTCAAGGTCAAATCTAAATTGGAAACATTTCTTTCCCGAGTCAGATCCAGTGACTCTACCCCCTGAGATGCCACTTACGAGGTAGTGCTTAGCATCTCAATACATTGCTCTGATAGATTTACGACACGTCCTATTAGGGTTAGAGAGTTGTCTCTGATTAGCACAGATGTGTCCGTGCTTTGATACGCTTACGAGGGGGTTCCTTGGAGAGATGGCATGAGTGAGAATATATGTTGTTCACCATTTCGTGAATATAGGGCTAGAGATCCATGGAAGAGCTTGATTACGAGATTTGACAAATGACCGATGGCGAGAAGATATGACAGAGAGGAGTAATAGTTGACTCTATGTCGCTCAAGCATCATAGAAAGCCTCCCGACGTTAGCCAAGACTGAAAGAGTGAGTTTCAAAATTAGAAAACCATTGGACAAGAAGGGGATTTATTATTTTAGGAACAAAACATGGTGTTGAATATAAAAAAAAGGTGGTAAAATTCAAACAAAAGGCTCAAAACATGGTGGATGAAGAATGTCTAGGGACTTGGGGCCAAAGAGTTTTTTTTTTCCAATAAGAATACTCACCGGGATTCAATATAACAACTAGAGCATAATCTAACAAGAAGCAGAAGAGACAGGTGAGGAAAAGGATTGCAGTTCGATACTTATATTACTTTTATTTATTAAAAGAATACGAAGAATTTCCTCAAATTTTGAATTAACATATTTCCTCAGATTTTGAGTATGCTTAAATAAATTTTATTTTTAAAGCTCACCAGGTGACAAAAAAAAACTCACCAATTGGAGTAAGTGGGGCCATCGTCGGCTATATACAGTTGCTAGATTCTCGTCGTGATTATTACAATGCTTTATTAAAATTTGGTTCGTGAATGAAGACCGCAAAAGAGTTGCGCAGTCTATGTTGGTGACTCCAAGTCTCCAACCTCAAGACATCACTCACATACTCAACAAAAAGGAGATTCTAATTCTTGTTCAATATCATCCACACAATGTTCATACTTTTTGCACTATTAGTTTCCTTTTATTTTATTTTATTTTTCTTTAAATTCATCTCTCCAAAAGATGCTTGACAAACGGCATTCCGTTGCTTCATTATATATTTTATATGAAATAATTCTTAAGTAAAACGACCATATTTGTTGTAATTTTGTTAGATAATTTCAAATTTGTGAAAACTTAACATATTAATAAATGCTTAATATGTTAAAAAAATCTAATAAAAAAAGAAAATTTTCTATTTAGGTTATGTTTGTTTTTCCATATTTCACATGTTAAAGGAATAGTCTTTCACTATTAATATAGATCTCATGGAGAGATGTTTCATATGATATAAGATAGTTGATCATAAAAAATCTAAGAGGGAATCAAAAGATCTAAGAGAGTAAATCACAAGCGATCTAAAAGAAACACTGAAAGCTTTAGTTGACAATTTGTTTTTATAAATCTTTGTGGTTTTAGAGATCTAAATTGGTATCAAAGTCTCAGGTTGGAGATCTAAATTGGTATCAAAGTCTCATCTACATCAAACCAAGCTGATTGTGAACCAAGTTTGCTTAAGCCTCCACATGAGGGTGATAAAGAAGAAGGTAATGATCAAGGCGAGGATAATAAACTTGAAGCTATAAACCAAGATGAGGAGGAAGAAGAAGATACTGATCACAATGCAAACCAAGACTGTGGAGGTCAAACGTTGGTGACTAGACACGTCCGCACCATAACAAAACCAAGGTATCTCGATGATTATGTGTATTGCTGATCAAGAAAGTGCAATGATGTTGCTCACAGTAGATGGTGAGCTAGAGAATTATCTTGAGGCAGAAAACATAATAGAATGGGTTGAAACTATGGTATTCGTGTTGGAGTCTATCACAAGAAACAAGACATGTGAGTTTGTGGATAGACTGGCTGGAGTAAAACCTATATGGCTAAAGTGGATCTACAAGATAAAGAGAAAGGCGGATGGCACAGTGAACAAGTATAAGGAGAAACTTGTGAAAAAGGCTATGTAAAAAAGACAAGGAATATATTTCAATGAAGTGTTTGCACTAGTGGCACGTCTCAAAACTATACGGCTCTTAATAGCCCTTGCAGCAACAAACAGATGGGAGATTCATCATCTGGATGTGAAGATCGCTTTCTTGAATGAAGATCTAAAGGAGACAGTTTATGAGACACAACCCGAAGGTTTTGAAAAGAAAGAAGAGGAGGATCGAGTTTATGAGTTACACAAGGCTTTGTGTGGGTTACGCCAAGCGCTAAGAGCTTGAATGTGAAACTTGATCAGGTTCTGAAGGAGATGGGATTTAAGAAGTGCACAAAGGAACCATCAGTGTACCACAAGAATGAAGGAGGATACTTCTTGCTAATAGCCATTTACGTTGATGATATATTTGTGACAGGGACTTAGCTAAAGGTAATTAAGCACTTCATAAAAGAGATGTAAAAGAAGTTTGAGATGTCAGATCTAGGAAAACTAACGTAATGCCTTGGCATAGAAGTGATTCAAGGAGCATACGAAATCAGAATAAAACAAGAAAAGTATGCTCAAGGAATCATATGTGACACAAAGATGGAAGCGTGTAACGCGACTCAAGTACCTATGGAGTCGACTTTGAAGATCTCAAAAGTCGAAGATGAACTAGGGATAGATGCTACAGAGTATAGAAGAAGCATAAGATGTTTGAGTTATCTACTTCACACAAGACAAGATGGGTGTTAAATAGTTGGTGTTATAGGTCGATATATGCAAACTCCAGGTGTTGATCAAAAGGCAGACATTCTTACCAGGCCATTAGTAAGGATTAAGTTCAAGCAAATGCGGAGCTTAATTGAAGTTTAAGAAATTGATCTTCCGAATCCAAGTTGGAATCAAGGGGGTGAATGTTGGATAATTCCAATCTTGTGGAAACTTAACATATTAATAAGTTTGGTATGTTAAGATAAACACAAAAAGAATTCTAAAATAGGAAAATAAAGTTTTTTCTATTTAGGTTAGGTTTGTGTTTACATATCCCACATGTTAAAGAAAATTATCTTTCACTATAAATATAAATATTATGGAGAGGTGTTTCATAAGATTTAAAAGAGTAGATCATAAAAAAAAATCAAAAGATCTAAAAGAGTATATCACAGAGATTTAAGAGAAATATTGAAAGGTTTGGTTTTGAGAAGTTTGTAGACTAATAAAAAAAGTTATTCTTATAAATCTTTGTGTTTCTAGAGATCTGACATCCGACAATGTAAACTTGTTTTACATATCAAGACAATATGTTAAGCCTTACCTTCAATCATGCTTATAACTTAGAATTTAGTTGACATATCTAAGCATTATTCTGCATCATTCAATGAAAGAAGAAAAGCATTTGCCTTACGCATATACGCAGGGCCGTGCTCGAGGTTATGAAAAAAAAAAAACAATGGCTTTAGGCCCCTATTTTTCTTAAAAATTGAAGGGCCCTCGGCTGTACAAATATATATGAGTTCTTTTATATGTATAAACTAGATGTTTTGAGGACCGCAAAGCAGACATAATACTTATTATTGATTTAAAACCAATAAAATAAGTTATTTTTCAAACACTCACAAATTGGATAGCAAAATTTATTATTTTTTGGTAAAAATTTAGTAACAATTTTTTTATCAAAACCTATATTTCCTTTGTTTATTGTGTCAAATTTTGAAAACAATAATGTAATGTAATATCTAGAAAAACACAGGGGGTGTATTCAACTGACAGTTTTAAGTGATTTGTATTAAAATGACAAATTCATACATGAATTTCAAAAATTCATTTAAAATGCATTGTTCTTGAACTTGATATTTCATAATGTACTCCCAAATTTACTGTTATTGAAAATATTGTAAGGGGGTGACTCAATTAGGAATCTGAAGTGATTTGAATTTAAACGTGAATTTTAAAATACATTTTTAAATCTAATGTTATTAAACTTGTCATTTTATAAAACTTTCTGAAATCCACTGTTATTGAACAAAATTTAAATTGGAGATTCTAAAGTACTTTAACTTTTTTTGACAGTGTTTGAGAGGAATTTGTTAGTTTACATGAGATTCTAGAGTGGTATAACAAAAATCACACCAAATTCTCTAATTCACCTACTATCATTTAAGAATTTATTAACAATAAAACCACTTTAAATTTCAGATTCAATAAACCCACCGACGTAGTGGAGTCTTAGGAGGATGTATTTAATCTAAAGTTGTGAGTTGATTTGAATTTTAATGAAGATTTAGATGATTCAATGAATTGGAAAATTTAAAGTAATTTCTTCTGCTAAAATATCATCTTAAACCATGATATTTAATTTTTGATTTTTAACATAAGTCTCCAGCAAAACACTTTAATAAAACTCACTTGAAAACTTTAAAACTTCACGACTTAAAATATTTTCAATAACAGTGAATTTAAGAATATTTTATGAAATGTCAAGTTTAATAACATTAGATTTAAATGAGTTTTTAAAATTCATGTTTGAATAGCAGTAGATTTGTCAGTTTAATACAAATCACCTAAAATCTTAGTTGAATACACATCCCTTAAAGTTTTTATGTGTTTTAGAGTATTTGTGTGAATTTTTTTAGTTAAAAAAATTAAAATTTAAGTTTAGTGGTTTAAGTGATATTTTAGGATGTTTTACAAAATCATTTAAAACTCTTCAATTTCTTAAAATCATTCACAACCTCATTAAAAATTAAATTACCGAAACTTTAGATTAAATACATCCAAAGGATAAATGTTACTTTTATAAACAATCAGTTAATAATAGATTCTTGTAAGGTTTAATTTTATTTAGTCACAAACGTCACTTTATGCATGTATTAACAAATACCCCGTAAGCTAATATCATACATACAATTATAGGGGTTTAGATAAATGTGTGCTGAAAGATAATGATTATTAAGTTTGACGATGGGGAAGTTAATATATTATGATGTTAATATAGGATTATTTTTAAACTATATAGTATACATTAAATTATATATATTTAAAATTTGATTTTTTATTTTTCTTAGTTTTGAAGTTTTATCATTCTTTAGATTAAAAAGTTATCAAACTGTAACTATTATCTATTTGTATAGATAGATTGCATCTCTCCACATGGTCCATCGGACAAACGGCTGGTCTAATAAACATGGGTGTCTGGAAGGTTGCGGCTCAGACAATGGCAAGGAAATAGCATCAGCTCTGCGTGCAGCCAGCATCGAACAAACGGTCTTGTTGTACTGTGGGACCCGTTGAGGAAACCAAGCTCCGCGCCACGAGTTGGAGAAGCTGAACTCGTTTTAGGCCGAATTGGCCGATTGCTCGGCCCACAGAGAGAGCCTGGCCCGTTAAGGTGAAAATCCGAACTAAGGCGAACAAGGAGGGCGAACAACTTATAAAAGGAGATCAGAAGAGCTTGTGGAGGGAAGCGAAGAAAAACTAAGCTTTATATATTCTACTTTTGGCCAACTTTGTTCACCAAATTACCGATTCTATTTGAAATCATTTTTTTTGATAACTGAGTATCCTGGCCACCGAGCTGGTCCAGACTAGAGACTGAAGGGAGAATGGACTTAGCTTGCATTGGTCACCATATGTGTCCCTTTGAACGGTGTTCGGTCTCAGGGACTTTAGCACCACATGTAAATTACTCCAGTGGTTGGAGTTTAAATCAAAATGGCGGTACTCACAGCCGTGAACCCTTTACCACCTGAGCTAGAAACTCCAGTTTTGAAATCATTGTTTTCAAATTACAATAACGCCTTTGAGTTAAACCCATAAATCGAGTCCGGTCCCCTTTCTCGCATCGACCTAGCTCAGACACAACATGAATGTCCGTAACAATAACTTATTTAATGATAATAAATCGTCAACAAATGTTGGAGATTAGCAATTTCCTTTTGGCATGAGTTACGTTTTGCATTTTTGGGTAAAAACTAATAACTATAGGTTTATATGGTGAAAGAGAAAGGTACTCGAAGATTTTTTTTTTGTCTTCTTTGACCAAACAAAAAGAAACCAAACATGTTGCATGTGTAAGGACATGAAATTCCCATTCACGACTACGACGCCGAAGCAGCCGAGCAATATGTGTTTTTGCAGTCGCTTTTTAATATGGGTTATTATATTAGAACTCTAGACGCTACAGCCAGCTATTTTGACCCTGGATTAATTTTTTTGAAGGTAAATTTATAAGAAAATTTATTCGTTGATACTTTTTTCTTTCTGGTCTGCCAAAAAACCTTGAAAATAAACCTTTTCTTAGTCAACACACGTGCGGACAATCAAAGTCTAACATATTCTCCATCGTTACGTTGTCTTGAACCCACCACGACCTATAGTTTCTCTTTATTCACTCAAGATTGAAAGTTGAAACATAATATTTGATACTATAATTTAATTTGTGTACCCCCTCCCCCCACCACAAAATTTCAAAATTAAGGTGGTATATTGAACTAAGAGTTTGAAGTGATTCACTATTATTCAAATATAAAATTTTAAAATATTTCTAAATTACAGTGTTACTAAATTTGTTAATTGATAGACTATTTGGAAATCTAGTGTTATTGAATCTACTAATACTAAAAGAGCAATATACTCAACATCTAGAGTATCCACGTCATCTAATAAAATCAGTCAATCATAAAAGAAGCTTTGACATGTCATTTCAGTTATTTTTATTATTTTTTAAACATCGAAAACTCATAAAAAACCAACATAGAAGCTTTAACTAAATAATAAAAATTAAGTTTTAAAAAATAAACAAAAAAAATTATAAAAACAAATAAAGATAGTTGGAGTTGTAATTTTATAAATTTTTAATAAAAAATATAATAGAATTTGATTGAAAGTGTTCTTAAAACTTCTGATAAAATATTGTATTGCATATGTCCAAATCATACAAAAGTAGTCTCTATTTATAGATCATCAAAAATTAGAAATTTTAATAAAATTTAATAAAATAAATAAATTATTTTTTTGTTGAATAAATGACCCATAATAAGGAAGGTGAATATGAAAATACTAAATAATATCAACAACCAATGAAAAAGTAGAAACAAATTGTTGTGGATCCCATCTTTTTGGCTTTCAAAATGTTCAATAGATTCAATAACAAACAATTCACGTAATATTTTTACTTTTTTTCACCAGTCGCACTGTGAAGATTCAACAGTTTAAAAAATATTCAACATGTCTATTGTAATTAGTCTAATAAAAGTGGTTCTTATATCACTGGAAACAAATCCGACAGTGATCTCTTAGTGATGGAGTCCGCTGACAAATTATTTGCATAAGAGATAAACGAAAAAAATATAGAGAAACAATACTTTATTTATTATTTTATTTTTATCGAAATTTGGTAATTAACCAACATAAGTGTGAAAGTTAAGTATATATTTAGTTTTACAGTTATTACTTTTTAAATAATTATTTTTGTAAATTTATACACTTTAAATTTTGAGCTAAACAAAGATTGATGTCAATTTTGAAGATTGTTATACATACGGACATGAGTCATGAAGATATAATAGCCAGTGACTCATATAGATTCTAAATAGCATAAATATTTTTAATACTATAATTTTGAACTTAATTATAAGTAAAAAATCCAAGTTTAGTCATGCTGATGGTAGATAAGCTGTCTCATAAAGAGTAACAACACATTATTTTTTGAAGAACTACTACTTTCTTTAAAATAAAAATTGTTCTTGCATTACTAGAAACAAATCCAACAATGATCTCTTAGCGAGGGAGTCCACTGATGAATTGTTTGCATGCAGGATAAACGAAAAGAAAAATAAAGAGAAACGACACTCTATTTATTATTTTATTTATTTTTTGAAATTTGGTAATGAAACAACATAAGTGTGAAAATAAAGTATAAAATCAGTTTTATAGTTATCATTTTTAAATATTGATCTATGTAAGTTTATACACTTTAAATTTATTGTTAAACAAAGATTGATATCAATTTTGAAGGTTGATATACATACGGGCATCAATCATGAAGATATCATAGTCAGTGGTATTAACTCATACAGAATGTAAACACCATAAATATTTTCTAATACTGTAATTTTAACTAAATTGTAAGTGAAGAAATGCAAGCTTAGAGATTTAAAGTAAAAATAAATCAATTACGATTAATAATATATTTTCATAATAACCTAAAAATGTAAGACAAAAATACTTGGATAATAACTAAGGTTTAACAAAACTTTCATTCATTTCACATTCTTTCATTATCCCATACATATTTTAAATAGTAAAAAAATAATTGTGAGTTTCACTTAATTTAATTCAATTTACAAAATCATATTCAGTTTATTATTTATATTTGTTGGTAAAATGATATTTATATTTTATAACATAAATGTAATGTATTTTATATATATATATATATATATATATGTAATAATTCAGTCATATTTGTATAATTCCCGGGTAAAATCTCTAGTATATTTTAAATTGTGTATTTTAAAATCTTTTTAGTCATTTAGAGTGTTTACTGAATTTTGTGTTAAAAATAAATAAATCTAAGTTCAAATTTAATAGTTTTAGATGAGATTATAAAGTGGTGTAAAATAATTTTTTTTATCATTTAACTAAAATCAACTAAAATTTTACTAAAAACAAATTGTAGATAGAATACATACCTCCTTGACAGTCCAATTAATATTGTGTTAAAACAATTTTCTTGAAAAAGCGCTCTAGGTTTGTCTTTAAAGAGAAAGATAGTTGGGGAATTTTCATGTTTACCACATTATTGATACCATTATTTATTTTTATTTGGGAAATTGTCAAAATACCACATTCCTAATACCCTTTTCTTGTTTACCTTAATCACTTTTACCCTTAATTTTTAAGAGGAAAAACACACTTATAACCTTTGGGTTAATTAATCTAAAAGTTAAGGTTTAGAGTTGAGGGGTGGAGTAGGGTGGAGTAGGGTTTAGGAATGTAAAATTTAGGATTCTAATTATTTTTTTTTTAAATTGCCTCATAAAAATAAGATATTTTTGAAAATATCTCTTTAATGAAGATAAAAATAAAAAGTGCTACTAATAATGTGGTAAACATGAAAATTCCCCTTTTTACTTTCAATAAATAAATATTTTAACAAATACCTTTTTATTAAGATGCAAAAAACTTTTATATTAATTAAAATCTTAAATTTCACATTCCAAAACTACATCCCACTCCTCAAATCTAAACTGAATTAATTAACCCTATGGTTATAAATATATTTTTTCTTTTTTTTATTAAAAAATAAGGGAAAAATAATTAAAATAAATATGAAAAATAATAGTAGGAAAGTAATATTTTAGACAATTTCTCAAGATAATTTATGTTAGTCTTTCAGCATATGCAATTGCTTGATTTTATAACTATTATAAAATAGGAAACTTTTAAATATCTATATAAATTGTTCTCTACATATTTAATTATAGTTTGTTAAACAAAATATATGTTTGGAAAAAGATTATATCTTAAAAAAGAATTTGCATTATAAGTTAGAAACTTGCGCACTGTTTATAAACTTATTGAGACGGCTAAATTATATATATACTGAAAGAATCAAGTCAATTACTTTGTTTTAATTGGTGAACATGACAATCCATCCAGAAGCTTAGAAATTATTTATACATCTAATAATAATAATATATATATATATATATATAGTTATTCTTACACTATTTTGATGGCTGAATATTAGGTTTTAATTAGGACCCACATTTGTTTCTCTGCCTATAAATTTCCCATATCAAATTCTGTCAAACACATGCAGAAGAAAAACACAGAAATCCGTATACGAGTTACACACACCCAAAACAATTCTTGTTCACTGTCTACTACTATAAACTCTATACACACCCAGATACATATTAATGGAGCAAGGAGGTCGTGGCGGCGGTGGAGGCGAAAAAGGAAAGTACCGGGGAGTTCGAAGACGGCCGTGGGGAAAATACGCAGCGGAGATACGAGATTCAAGGAAGCATGGTGAACGTGTATGGCTTGGAACGTTTGATACCGCAGAAGAAGCAGCTAGAGCCTATGATCAGGCCGCCTACTCCATGAGAGGCCAAGCGGCGATTCTGAATTTCCCTCATGAGTATAACATGGGGAGTGGTGCCTCTTCATCAGCCACGATGGCTGGATCTTCTTCCTCCTCTGCTTCTTCTTCTAGGCAAGTTTTTGAGTTTGAGTACTTGGATGATAGTGTTTTGGAGGAACTCCTTGAGGATGGAGAGAATCCTAAAAAGAGCAATAGTAATAAGGGTAAGAAGAAGTGAATAAATATTATTCGTTATTGCTTCTCACAAAAGCGATAAAACATATGAAATAATTAGTATATGCAAATAAATTACATGAAATGATCGTACTATCATGTTTTGAGCATTATGCATCAATGTTCCCTGAAAGAAATCGTTACTTTTCAAAAATATATATAGTGATTTGAAAAGAATGCACTAACATGGAGCATCCTCGTATATTTTGAGTGTACACTATATGATCTGATTAGGCCTGGGAAAATAGACCAAATCCGTAACTCTAACTGAAACCAGTCTGATAAAAGCAGTATGGCTCAGATTCAGAGTTTGCTACGAAATCAATTGGATCCTTAGATTTGGTATCATGGGTGTTCGAGTCGATACGGTACATATTTCCCTCAAATCTTACGTTACCTCTTTCATACCTTGATTCAGCCACTAAGTTTCTACTAATCACGGTATGCTCTCTATAGATCCTTTCCTAAACCTTATTCTCAGATATTTATGCCGGTTTCCTTAATCACCTCGGCAATTTAAAAACTGAAACCCTTAATTCAGAATATTATATAGCCTTTTCTATTCTTCAAAATCGAAAAAAATCGTCGATTTCAATTATCTCCCCCTTCAAAGACTTGAAGAAATTATCTACATGCACATAAGTCTTTTGCGTAATCGATATGTGCACAATATTATGAAGAAATGACTATAATATTTGATATTCACAAATGTAGTTTACCAATTTAAAGTTCATATGCCCTGTATCCAATTATTTGATGTGGTAAGTGATGTTTCACCTTCATAATTTCTGAGATAGAACCATGCATCCTTCCATTCATCACCTTTATAAGAATTCCTTTTTACAATTTCCATCATAATTAAGTTTATAAGAAACGGTTTTCCATAGATAATGTCTTTGTATTCCGAATGCATTTATTTCTTTTCTTTTGAAACGGAATTATATTGAAACCCAATAACGGGATAAAGACTTGATTACAAGCGTATTTGAACAAAACCCAATTAAAAGATACATAACTAGCTTCGCTCCCTAACTCTCCTGGCTCATTCCGATAGTCAGTGACAATCCTTGGAAATCAATTTCCGTTATCGACTGACAACACTATTAACAAGACTGTGGGATTGACCTCGTTTCTTCGATTGCCAGGACTTCCCGTGCTGCTGCCAGAGTATCTGGCTCTCGATGAACACCTTGAACTTATAACATTTACCGGCATTGAAGCTATGAACAAACAAGAGAAGAGAAGGTTCATACACACTCATACATGATGAGCTTCCAGGAACTCGAACACTCGCCTCTAATGTTGAAGAAAAACCTCAAGAATCATGATTAAAAACGCCACCGCAATCTAATTGTAATTTTTCTAATAACCAGCACAGAATTAGCCAAGCAACACCACCAAGGATGCTCACGGGAGACACAAGAGCACTGGGATGTGAGCTTCAACCAAGTTGACACCAACATGACCTAGGCTAACACCAAGAAACGCATCAACACATCCCGCCTACGAGAACCGTAGATAGTTTACTGAGACTCAAAACACAATCTCATGTGTCAAAGGAGACATGACACCCAATAATATCGAGAGACAAAACTCCAAAAAGAGAGTTCTCTCCATCTTCCAAAGGTAACAATAAAAAGGAAGTAGAGGAGATCCGAAGTGATGGGAAGCAGCGAGGAGACACCGAGGGTCCATACCGCCGTTCAAACTACACGTCGAACCCTTGCGAGCCTTTAACATATTCAAGGCACCAACTCCGCCTTCATGCCCCAATACGAGATGTTGCGGAAAAAATAATCCTACAAGGAATTCCTCCAGCCCTCAGAGAAGGACACAAGCCTTTAGGTTCATGCTGTTGGGGAAAAATAATCCAGGAAGAGATTACTCTAGCTCCTGAGCAGGATGCCTTCTAACTCTCGCCTAGAGAAATTCCTGCTCAGGTTCCGGCTCTATTCCTGCCTCTGGGAAAAATGGAAGTTTCTGTTAAAAGAGATTCTTCCATATTTCCGAATAAGGAAGACCTAGACCTAGCAACCGCTTACAACCAAGCTATAAAAGAGGAACCCACCCTACAATAAGGGATCAAATTTTAGAGACTAAGAGAATAGAGCTAGGCGGCTAGAACTAGGGGTCATACACCAAACGTTGTAGTTCATTTTCGATACATCAATAAAAACTTCTCTTTCAGTGTCGATTCTTGCTTTTCTATTGTTCACTTTCTGTTCCGTTGTACCTACAAAATATCCCACCTAAAAATACCCTAAAAGTTGGCACTAGGAGGAAGGGGGTAATCTAAGCTACGTGAAGATGACAACAAGTGAACAAGAAGATCAGCTTCCAGCTACCGCAGCAGAACTCGAGCTTCAAGCTCGAATCAACGACCAACAGAGCCAAGTCACCAAGCTGCATAGATCTCAAGACGCCGCTGCATCCGATCCAGAACTTCTCTTGGAGGTTTGGACCTTGATAGATACGCTGAAGAAACATTCCAAATAGCTGGGGCAAAGCACGAAGAAAATCTCTCAGCTCGAAGCTGAGAACCTTGTTCTCATAGAAGAGAACCAAGCCGTCCACACAACGGGAAACAAGCAACACATTTCCAACCCCGAGTGTGACTAATGCAACCCTTAGAAACTTCTTTGGAGAAAGGAAACATTGCTCAATAGATTCCGCCACGGAATGGAGAAACCACCGCTGGAGTCAATACCAAAGGAAGATGTCAACCCAACTTCGAAGATGATGACGATTCTGGAACTGAAGCTGATGAAAGAGCCTCGGAAACAGCAGCAACAATGAAGTCGGCTATAACGACCAACTTCAAGGTGTTCTCCAAAAAAAAATGAAACCGTTCAGTCTATGATAGAAAAACTTCTGAGAGTAGCACCTCCTGTCATGTCCCCGATCCTAGATAGGGTCGCTGGACGGACCACGGTGCGAGGGGACGCACCAGTTAGGTCATAAGGCCCAAAGAAAAGCGTATCATGGTCCATAAGAGGGGTTAAGGGTATCAGATAGCTGAGACTTAACCGAATTGTAAGGAAGAAACTCAAACCAGCTAAGGGAAGCTGGACAAGTAACCCAACAGCTGGACAAGGGTCGGATGGAGCTCGCACTAGCTAAGGGAAGCTTGACGGTAGCTCACACAGTGCAAGCCAACTAAATGAAGCTGGAAGATAGCTCACACAGTGTAAGCTAGCTCACTGGAGCTGGAGTACTAGCTCACCCAGCTGAGGCAACTGGCAGTTAGCTCATCTCAGCTTGGTGGAGTGTTGTGATCCGGGCCAGTGGTGGCTGGGTCATGGTCGGCTGTTGGGTCCGATTGGGTGTGGCCTGATCCACCAGGGGCTTATGGTTCATGGCAGGAATCGTGGGTCTTGGCACTGGACTGGGGACCCAAACTGATGCATTTGGGCGTCCAGGAATAGCCCACATGCCCAACAATTGGCAGTTGGGCAGTTTGGGCAAAAGGATGCAAAAAGAGGCAGTTATGACTGTTCTCTCTTCCGATTGTACCTGTTCGCCTAAGGGGAAGTTGGCGTGGACATTCTCTATAAATATAGAGTGTCTGGCACAGATAATGGCACGAAAGTATTAAGGCAAACCTCTTCCGGAATCATACCAGAGAAAGGGATAGACAGAGATCGGCGGTTAGGAAAACAAACCGTGTGTGTGTATTGGTGGTTGTCTGTTCCAAACGAGTTCCGACTGTGGGGAGATCAGGAAGGATGATGGAAACCAGGAAAAAAGACAAGGATAAAGCGAAGGAGAAGGACTTGGCCCCAGAGGAACGTACGCCTAAGGTCAGTGATGCCAACCGCAGACCATCGCCCAAGCCCATGGTTGTCCTAGATGCGTTTTTTGTGGTGCGATTGTTTTGGTTTCATCAATTACCGTTTTAATTACTGATCCATCTCCTTCCTTATATATTCTGATCATGTCTGAGGAATCAGAATCAGTGGTACTGAGCCCAGGCCTTGGCCGGTTCAGTAGACAAGTCCATGGACCTAGGCTGGACAGTTGGTCAACATCTAATAGTTCCGGAAGGAATTATTAAGATCTGATTATAGCAATCTCTTAGTTAGGATTTATCATGAATTATCATCAATTTAATTTAGTATTAGTGAATGGATTTGGGGATCTCATTTTTGGCTGCGTGGGCTGATCATGGTCAGAATCTATATGGTCGGGGTCAATTCATTGGATTCTGATTATGGGATTCTCTTGGTTGGGATTTCATTAATTTTAATTAGTTTTTGGAAGTGTATTAAGTAGGTCAGATTTGGACAAGAAATGTGTTCTTAGGATCTGAACCATGCATTTCTAGATCCCTTGTTAAGTTATCGGTTTATATATTGATGTGTTGTGATTATGCGGTTTCAGGACCTGTTCAGGATCGTGGTAAAGCCAAGGAACCGTGAGGACCAAGCCAATGATGGAGGCTATTGCAACGAATCCAAGTTCAAGATGACTATTGAATATATATTATTTCTAGTTGTCGACAATCCTTTTGGCGCCTTAAGAATATCTTTGTATTCTCTGATTATCAGCCTATCCTCTTTACTCTTCTCCTTTTTATCTTCTATGTCGACAATGCTCAAGATTATGGAATACTCCTCTTCATCTTTTCTGAAAAGGTTTTTAACTCTCCAAGACTGGTATGAGCGACGCTCCAACATTTGGTAGAATACCATTGTAGGACAACGGTTACTGGTCTTCTACCAAATACTTCTTCCTTAACAACATCCTAATTGAGCTCGGTAACTAGATAGCCAATCTCACTCTAGATAGAAACATACCGCTCAAATGGAAGTACTAAGGAATGGGGATGGGATACGAAGGCATACCATAATTCTAAATGGCAGCTAGTACTTCCACAAATAAGAACGATATACTTGAATTCACTAAAGTGAATCCTCCCTAATACAATGACACTTCCCGGGAACTACATCTATGTGTTGTTCCCGAACCAGACACAATATGGGCGGAAAATTCCGTCCATAGAAAAGGTCTCTTACGACACCTTGATCAAACTTCCACCTATTTATTTAATTATTCATAATTATTTTTAAAAAAAAATTAACACAACACACAATGGAATGAGAAACAAACCTGTGATTGGACCTTTCAGAAGTTTTGACGGTCCAAGGAATTCTAGAGTGTATGCTCTACCCAAATAGCCTAACACTTGGGTCGGAACTAATGGTAAGGAAACGCGAAGAAGTTCAACAACTGGCACCCTAGGTATTGGTAAAAGGTATCGGGTAACTTCATGGGAAAGGGTAAAATAACATCCTTACTCTTCAGAGGAACGACCAAAGTGGAAATGACGTAAGCAATCTAGGACTCTTTACACTTGAAGAATCACCCTACTGTTCTGGCTGAAAATGATCTTCGATCTGAACCTGATAACCATTAGACTGTCTAAATGGCACAAAGAATCTTCCTTGGCAGTAGCATCTCTCTTAACATACACATCATACTATACTTTCTCCTCAAAGAACTTAAGCACTACAATCTTTAGTTACTCCAATGGTTTGGGATTAAGTCCCCAAAGAACGTCCTTATGATCTTTGGCTCATCCTCCAAACCATAATGGATACATCAGATTCACTCGACCTTAACCTTCTGGCGGAAAATCTCCATTTGCTAACTCCATAAGTGGAATCTCCAATCGGTCCCATGCTTGGGGTTGAATACACTCCATCTTGAACTCTTAAAAGAAATCTGTCTAACTTGGGCTAACATTCCTTAAATGACGCTTGATGCTTAACGACCAACTCAATGCCTCCTTCTTTATGTTTTATGCTTCCATATCCTTCTTGCAATCCTCGAAACAATGGGCTACGTCTATCGTCTTTCTCCAGGGTTGGATATGAAATCGTCCTCAATCCAACATGTACATCGAATGGTTTAGTCATTCCTTGATATCTTGTGGTCCCAACTTCTTTATCCTCTTCAGAAACATCAAGATGTCTTGTTACAATGGAATGGTGCTGGTGCGTCCATCGTCTTGTAATACATTCAAACTATCTCCGCCACCAACGCTAAGCTTGAAACACTTGCTGAATCAGTCAGGCTTGTATGGCTCCAGTTCTGGTACGTCTGAGTATAAGATGGATAGACTTGAGCAACCGGAAGAATAAGTGCATCTAAGTGTTCATATGCAGTTGGATCTCTTTGAACCAGATCATTACAAACAATGTCCACTTTGACACTGATAACACATAGATCTCTTTATGTGTTCGATATGTCGACTATGGCTTGTATATCACCGAGCAAGAAGATAGGAAAATCGGTAAGTGCGCTTTACCCCGTTGAACTTATCTTGGTGCATCTGCTATAAAAGTTAAAGATAAGGTGACTACCCATGACTATCTATCCTAAGATGAAGGAACCAGTCAGAATATCCTTGCGACTCATTTTGACTCGAAAAACATTTGAAACAAGTCCCATTCAAGAATCGTATAACCATGCTCTGATAACACCTTTGTGACACCCCGATCATAAATGACCGAAAATGACATGGTCGATGCTCCTTGAAAGCCAATCCAAGATTCCTGGAATACTTCCGAGTGCCTTAGACTAGCAATCAGAAAACACCAACGTTCCTATCGGACGTCTCCCAAGGCTTTTCAACCCGACCGAGCAAATACCCGATAGTTGGTTCGTCTGGACAAGGACTAATATCATATGGAACCCGTACTTTAAAAACATTCTTTATAAATTATATATTTATTCATTCAAAATAATCTTACATAAATTTTATAGATTAACCTTGAGGTTTTTTGGTAAACAAGGTTTATACATATGATATAACAAAACGGTTTTACAAGGATAATAAAACTATCGCTGGCTATTGATGTTACTTCCATTCCTAAGTAAGGGCTCCCGCCTATTGGTTACATGCATCGCAAATGAGTCATGAGTAACTAGTTTACTCAGTGAGTCTAATCCCACACCCCAACAAATATTAGTAATATCCCGAGCAGAAACTCCATTTGAATGCAGAGGAAATATATATTCCTTAATTATTGCATATATATAAGGCCTATCTTTTATCGATGTGAGTCCTATCTTAAACATCACCTCCAAAATACCCGCCATTCACTCATACTTATAATATATATATATATATATATATATATATGCAAACCCGGAAAACCACCAAGGCTAACCGAGCCTAGCGGGAAAATAAATATAACCATCATATCCATCAGTTATTCTAAGATCGAACATCTGATGCTGCATGCAGTTACACGGCCTCCAGGGTGCGACCTGTAAGACCCGATCCTGGTCCATTGAACCCCAACCAGATCCAAGTCTTACCCTAAACAATACTAAGGATGATTCCGGTTTTAAGCCAATAGTTCCTAAGTCATTTTAAGCAAACCGAGGTTCATTCATTTCAAAGTTAGAATCAATATCAAATAAGGGGCAAACAGGTTATATAAATATAAACCAAAGTGATACAAAGTATTCATGTGATCCAAGTTGCACAATAGGCTATCATAAGTTCATAACTAAAACGTTTCTACCCCTTAACCCACACACACATCCAACCCGGCTTGAGTCCTCACGGTTCCTTGGCCTTGCCACGGTCCATGTCCTTACCTGAAACCACACAAACACAATAGCATGATATTATGTCCGATAACCTAACCACAACCTAAGCAATTGCATGGTTCTGTGCCTAAAGACCATTCTAGGCCAATTCTGACCCTTTTTCAAAAGTGGTCCAAAAACTAAATAAAATTCATGACAATTCGTGATAAATCCTAACTAGACGGAATCCATGGTCCGATTCACCAGAAACCGTCCCGGACCCTATGATCCGACCCTATCAACCCAAGGACCAAAATATGGTTTTTGAGCAAATCAAGTCAAAATCGTGTCTAGTCTTTTCCAATAATTCTTATAAATCCTAAAACTTCTATTCCCAAGTTTTCATGCCAAACAAACACGTTTAGAGTAGTTTGGGGATCATGGAACCCAAATTGGCCGATAAACTGTCCAATGGAACCAGGCTTATGCTTGGTCCATGGGAAGGCCGTCCTGATCACCAAACTCTCATAAACATAACAGGAGAAGATGATATAAGAAGTATACAAACAGAAATGGGCGTTATCATAGTTCCAGAGATCATGAACCACATGTTTCCCCACAACGGTCCATGCCCCTGGTTTACTTGATCCACACCACTAACCTTAGAGGATCCATCCTTCTGGCCACGATCCTTCTCCTTCCCTTTACCACGATCCCTCTGTCTGGTATCCATGTCTGCGCCTTGATCTTCACAGAACTTCCACGGATGAAGAGATCACACGCTTAGACACTCACATGGATTCAACCTTCAATAATCGGTTCTTCTTTCTCTATTGTCTCTCTGGATTTTGGCAGAGGTTTGCCTTGTGTTTCTGACTGATTATTTTCGTACAGAAGGTCTTATATTTATAGGGGAAGGCGTGGTAACCGTCCCTGGGCGAACAGGCACGATTTGGGGCACAAAACCGCCAAACTGCCCATTCCCACCCTTTCTGCCCAAAACCGCCCAACTGCCCTTTTCTTTTGCGTGTGGGCTTCCTGGTACAAGGCCCATTCATCCCCCTGAAGCCCTGGTTTGTTTGCTAAGACCCACGGGCCCTTTCTGGGTCGAGCAAGACCCATGACTGCCCATGACCCGTCCAACCGGCCCGGACCAGAACACTCCACCGAGCTGAGATGAGCTGACCACCAGCTGCTCCAGCTGAGTGAGCTAGTCCACCAGCTCCAGCTAGCTAACCTTCCAGGAGTGAGCTACCTTGGAGCTACTCCTAGCTGGTTGAGCTTCTTCCAGCTTGGTCCGAGCTTCGTCCGCGCATCGTCCAGCTTCCTAAACTCCTGTCCAGCTGCCTTAAGCTTCCCGGAGCTACCCAAAGCTTACCCGGAGCTTGGTTGAGCTGTCTCAAGCTGTCCTGAGCTGTTTTGAGCTTCCCCCTTGCTCATTCCAGCTGTAATAAACTCATTCCTACCTTCCTTGGTTAAGTCTCAGCTTCCTGATTGCACTTAACCTGCTTCCCGGACCATGATACCTCATGGTTAGACCCTAAGGCCTTGCTGGTACATTTTCATGTACCATGGTCCGTAAACGATCCTGTCTAGGATCGGGGACATGACACGACCCCATCATCGTGTCTTCGTGACCTTGTTCCATATCGCAAGACCAATACACGGTAATGCGGGAACTTTGGGGAGAGTGAATATGATAAGACTTCACATGATTCATATTCATATACTTAATAATATACATATATTTTAGTACTTGAGAACAAGTACTGAGGCTCGGGAAAACCTCAAAGAATTATTCTTAGTAATTCTTAACTGTTTACACAAGGTAAACACTTCATAATTAGATAAAGATTAGGAGACAATACTTAATCAATCAACCATATTTAGCACGTAATCATACTATACTCCTACATAACTTATCCATCATCTATCTAGACTCACCTTTGATTATATGAGATTGGCTAAGGAAGACTAGACTCGAGCTCACTAAACATTCTCCACTTCTGGATTCTTCTCAGTTCAGAACCACCACAAGGATCCGGCTGATCCGACCACTCTCATTGACCATTGTTTTCACTTAACTGATTAAACTCGGATGGTAGTCTCTCTTCAAGCTAACCACGACTTAACCGATTAAATTCAAAGGCTGAGTATTATGGATGATTCTCAACTTCAGGACACCAAGACTTCAGCTATAAAACACTCCAAAACTCACTGATTTAATTCATAAAGGGTTTAGAAAGGGTCTTCCAAACTCACTACACTCCTCTGATTTTTCTCAGATTTTTTTTTTCAAGAATTTTCTGTTTGTTTTTCTCTCTTTTCTCTCTTTGGGTTTTCTGTTCTTCTCTCTGTTTTTTGCTTCTGTTACAGGACGCCCAGGAGGAGAGAATGAGGTATTTTTAAACAAGAAAAGGTTTTCTTCATCTGAGGGTTTACTTAACACAAATCAAGGCTGAGAGCTGACAGCTGGAGACATGCTTCATCACAAGCAGCTGAACTTTTCCTTCCCATGAAGAAAGCTGCAAGCAGGTAAGCAAGTAGCTTGTGACTTGCACATAACTTACTTATTAACCAAGCAGGCAGGCAGCTTGTGATTGTCATGTGCCATTTACTACAGAAGTAAGGAAGCAGGAAGGTGAATGGCATGTGACTTGGTTACTGATCAAGCAGCTGAGAAGGTGAAGTACATGACTGGCAGAATTATTTAGGAAGATGCTCGATAATTCTGAACAATTTTTTGACCAAATATTTCTTGTCCTTTGGCTCTCGTCCTCCTTTCGGAAAATCTCATCCAGCTTAATATACAATCGACCATAATATTTAATACTCGACCATAACTGTCAAGGGAAGTCCTTTCGACCACCTGACGGTCCCGTCGAGACATTAATTCATCGGGTCGATTTTATTTTTAAATCTGATCGACCAATTATGAACTGGTCGACGGAATTTTTCTCGATCAGAAATTCACTGGCTCGTGAGGGTTATTACAGTGCAGGCCAGATAAATGGAGCTGGAAGGTAGCTCACACAGTGTAAGCTATCTCACTGGAGCTGGAGTACTATCTCACCCAGCTGAGGCAGCTGGCAGTCAGCTCATCTCAGCTTGGTGGAGTGTTGTGATCCGGGCCAGTAGTGGCCGGGTCATGGTCAGCTGTTGGATCCGATTGGGTGTGGCCTGATCTACCAGGGGCTGATGGGTCATGGCAAGATCCGTGGGTCTTGGCACTGAAATGGGCACCCAAACTGATGCAATGGGCTGTCCAAGAATAGCCCAGACGCCCAACAATTGGCAGATTCGCAGTTTGGGAGAAAGGATGCAAAGAGAGGCAGTTATGCCTGTTCTCTCTTCTGGTTGTACCTGTTCGCCTAAGGGGAAGTTGGCGTGGACATTCTCTATGAATATAGAGTGTCTGGCACAGAGAATAGCACGAAAGTATTAAGGCAAACCTCTTCCAAAATCATAGTAGATAAAGAGATAGACAGAGATCGGCGGTTAGGAAAACAAACCGTGTGTGTGTATTGGTGGTTGTCTGTTCCAAACAAGTTCCGACTGTGGGGAGATCAGGAAAGATGAAGGAAACCAGGCAGAAGGAAAAGGATAAGGAGAAGGAGAAGGAGAAGGACTTGGCCCCAGAGGAACGTACACCTAAGGTCAGTGATGCCTACCACAGACCATCGCCCAAGCCCATGGTTGTCCCGGATGGGTTTTTGTGGTGCGATTGTTTTGGTTGCGTCCATTACCGTTTTAATTACTGATCCATCTTTTTCCTTCTATATTCTGATCGTGTTTGAGGAATCAGACTCAGTGGTACTGAGCCCAGGCCTTGGCCAGTTCAGTAGACAAGTCCATGGCCCTAGGCTGGACGGTTGGTCGAAATCTAATAGTTCCGAAAGGAATTATTAAGATCTGATTATAGCAATCTCTTAGTTAGGATTTATCATGAATTATTATGAATTTAATTTAGTATTAGTGAATGGATTTGAGGATGTCATTTTTGGCTGCGTGGGCTGATCATGGTCGGAATCTATATGGTCAGGGTCGATTCATTGGATTCTGATTATGGGATTCTCTTCGTTGGGATTTCATGAAT
The DNA here is from genome assembly GCA_905132765.1 of Moricandia arvensis. Lineage (NCBI taxonomy): Eukaryota > Viridiplantae > Streptophyta > Magnoliopsida > Brassicales > Brassicaceae > Moricandia > Moricandia arvensis. The sequence goes on along the minus strand of CAJHQP010003725.1, from coordinate 16,938 downwards.
TTTAATTAGTTTTTGGAAGTGTATTTAAGTAGGTCAGATTTGGACCAGAAATGTGTTCTTAGGTTCTGAACCATGCATTTCTAGATTCCTTGTTAAGGTATCGGTTTATATATTGATGTGTTGTGATTATGTGGTTTCAGGACCTGTTCAGGATCGTGGTAAAGCCAAGGAACCGTGAGGACCAAGCCAAGGATTGATGTGTGATGTGTTTGGGTATATTAGATATGATGAACTTATGTGTAGCCTATTGTGCAACCGATTAAGTAATGATAGCCTAGCATGCAACTGAATACTTTGTATGGATCACATTTTACTTATCTATAAAATATCGATTCGCCCTTATATGAATGGAACACATATATTTGATTGCATGAACCTAAAATGTGGAAAATACATAGAAAAATAATGAACTTAAAAACCGGATACAAAGGAATCAACCTAGTAGGATTGTTTGAGTGGGACTGCGGTCTGGTTGGATTGAGTCTTACACCTCCAATCCGGAGAAACAACCCCAACTCATATGCGGATACTCCCTTTATAGACGAGATCGCCAATGTAAAGATGCCGAGGAAGTTCTCCTTCTCCAACATGAAAATGTATGACTGGACAAACAAACCTGATAACCATGTGGCTTAATACAAGAAACGTACGCTCACTGCAGCAACCCAAAAAGAACTTTTTATGTGCAAAGGATTCGGCTCAAATCTTACGGGGCCAACCATGCAAAGATTCATCAACCTTCCAAACGAGTCGATCAGCTCCTCACAGTCCTAACCGACGAATTAGTAGAGAAATTTGTAAGTAGCAGAAGCCTCAAGAACACTTCCGACATACTCTATGAAGTCCTCCAGCACCGGGCTGAATACTTGCGAAGCTACATAGAACGCTTCAATCAAGAGAAGGTATCCATCCGTGGATGCAACACTTCAACCGCTATCTCGGCCTTCAAAAGTGGCCTGATGCTCGACGAAGATCTCTACAAAGAGCTAACCAAGTATCAATGCAAAACCTTGGAAGACGTACTATCCCAAGCCTGGGCGCAGGTAAAATGGGAAGAAGACGTGTCAAGTCAGTCAAAGGCCCTTCCAAAATAGAATCATAAAGGAGGGCGGGGTGATAATAGCGACCGAGATAAAAAATCCGGCCAGAAGCACGAAAAAGAGACAAGGGCAAGAATCATGGCAAGTACCAGAACCGTCCCATTGACAGAGCTGAAGAGATGAAAAATGCCCACATGGCCGGATATCCCCCACCTATCCATCTCTAAGCCGCAGTTGGTTAACGTTCTAAGGCAGATGTGCAATCAGGTCAAGTGGCCTCAAAATATGAAAGCTCCCGAAACTTTCCGAAATCCCAACGGTGTGCGACTTCCACAATGACCAAAGTCATAAAATGGACGACTCTGTCGCACTAAAACTAGAAGTCAGCGAGCTGCTGAAGAAAGGACACCTACGAGAATTTATTTCCCACAAAGCTAGCAGCCTCCTAAATAAGGAAAGTGATGATCGGCCGACGGAAACTAATCCCGTCTCACCTCTTTGACACAACAAAGTAATCAGCGTAATTTATGGTGGTTCAGAAGTAGGCGATGTCACGCATGCAGCGGTAAAAAAGAGCACCAGAAATGCCAGGAAGCTGGAAGACCCAAGCACCAAATTTTAGGAACCGAAAAATCAGTTTCGAGACCAAAGAGCAAGAAGAGGACCTGGCTCCCCACCATGACTCCCTGGTTATATCGCTTAGTGTAGCAAACTGCTTAGTAAGAAGAATACTGGTAAATAATGGAAGCTCCACGAACATCATCTTTCTGGCCACCTATAATGACCTAGGGCTGGAAGAAGATGCTTTAACCCGGAAGGTTACTCCACTCATAGGATTCAATGGAGAGGTCAAAGAAACATTTGAGAAGTCTTGCTTTTCGTATATACATGAGGAATCAACATGTCCACCAAGTTCCTGGTAGCTGCAACTCCTCCTACAACATGATACTAGACACCCCTGGATCCACGACATGGAAGCCGCCCCTTTAAATCTCCATTTAGACGGTGAAATTTCCTACCCCCTTGTGCATTAAGGAAATAAAATGAGATCAGGAGAACACCCGATCTTGCTATGAAATGACACTTAAAGGGAAGACCAAGGCCTTATAGAAATTACAGGGAAGGCCTCTAGCGGAACCTTTAAATCAATCTAAAGCTGGAGGATCGTCATGATACACCGACTTGACGATGACCCAATATCCTTCAATTTTCTACCAACTCATAACCGAGCCAAAACAAAAACCAGAGAGCTTCTCCAGCCCCGGCCAAAACGATTCTGGAGGAAACAAAGATCATAGCCTCCGAATGTCTGATTGATTCCATATACTGGCTTACAGTGCGGAACAATGCGAGATCCAAGGCAAACATACTCACTAACCACCTTCAACCTCCCAAGAAACTCGTCGGCTCGGTGTTTCGAGCAAGAAACGGCGAGAGTCAGACAGGCATGGGCGTTGGCAGTTCATGTACTGACACTGTAACATGACGATGGCGATCAGTCGTCACAGTGGACTTTCTCAAGTCTCGACTGATTCTCGGATGATCGGATACCCTAGAGAAATTTCCCTCCATGACCTCTGGGGGTACCCTCCGTCGACTGATCTTATCACCTAGGTATCGTTTCTTCCTAGAAACAAAACCTCTTCCTTACAGCTTCTGTCCGCAATCCATTGCACCAGGGCAAATCCATAAATCTCAGGAGGCTGTACGCCCAGGGATCTACGACCCACACAAGGGCCTCAGGCTCCCCCTGGTCGTATGGAAAACGGAGCATTGACATGAAAGAAGAGCCTCCGAAGGCTCTGGGGAAGAAATAATGTCCCTCAGAAATAAATGATTATTTCCGGTCAAGAACACAGGTCTGAAGCGAGATAGCTAACATCCAAGCCGGAAGGTCCTCAAGGATCAGGCCACATCCTCGATATACAATGAAACAGCAATTCTCTCGACAAAACCTTAAGGTACAGCGACAACATCAAAACCTTCCATCCCCCCCCACCCCCGGGGAAAATAAGGAATCAGAAACCCCGTCTGAAAAACCACGGAGGAAAAAGAGAGAGGCAGAAAGGGCAGAAAACCGCCTCCCTGCACCCCAAAAAGCTACGACTATTGCGATCCCATGATCGCAAATTTTTTCCATTTTTTTCTAATATTTAAGCATTGTAGTTCCTACTCCTATTTATGCTCAAAGTCTCCGGAACAGTTTTATCTAATGAAATATGAGTTTTTAGTGAAAGGAGCTGCAGGAACACCAATCTACTTAAAGGGGAAAATGAGGATCAAGTCTCAGTTTGACTTCTGATCCCCGCAAACCCTTTTTCCCAAGCGGTACATCCGCAACGACAACGAAATGATATACAACTTAAGCAAGAGTAGGCCCGCACAAGCCTGAGTATGCTGTCAAAAATACCTAGTCCCTACAGAAAGGCCACAAGCCAAGTATCTTCAGGAACCTTGAGTACAAAATATGCGAATCCCTGCACAAAACGCCACGTTCTAAAAAGAACGCAAGAAGAATAAAGTACACTTGAAAAGTACTGTATACCCCAGGGTACATACATGGAGAAAAAAATCAATAACGTGCAAAGTCCTGGAGCACCAAAAAAAAAAAACAATTCATGCTCATCCAGACGTGGAAAGCAGTAAGACTGGTGCTTGGTCACTACCCCAAGTAGACTCACACCAGCAACTATCGGTAAAATTGGCGATTGCCTAACCCTTGTCGGGTCAAAGTCACACCAGCACGAGATAAAAGTTTGACAGTGGCTTTCCTGCAGAAAGCAGAGTGTAGCATATGACATTGATTGTGGCCTATTTACGAATGGCAGAGCACAATGTCTAAAAAAATTTTTGGTAGGAGCCAACATGCGGGAAGGCGGATTACGATACCAAAACCTCCGAGTTTTCAACACAATCTTCAGATTTATATAAATATATTGTTAAGAGCCAACCTCCGGAAGGCGAGATACAAACATTGAAACTATCGTGCTCCGAATAAAAATTTCAAGGATCCGTAACAAAAGTCAGTATGGGTTAACATCGGGGGAACATAATACGATGAAACTACGGGGTCCAAATTCAAAAAGCCTCCTGGCTTATAATACCAACCTCGGTAAGAATCAGTCTGGTTGGGGAAAAATACTCCAATATGAGAATCCTCCAGGCCTCTGGAAAGACGCCGGCCTCCAGGTTCCCGTTGGGAGAAGATCTGGCTCTGCTTTCATCCCTGCCTCCAGGTAAAATTGAAGTTTTCTACTTAAGGGGATTCTTCCATGTTTCCGAATATGAAATAGTTCAGCCTACCAAATCGACATCTACTCGACTTATAAGGGAAGCCCAAACCCTAGAACAAGGAATCGACATACAAAGACTAAAAGATTAGAGCTAGGCGGCTAGAACTAAGGTTTATACACGGAAAATTGTAGATCCTACTCATTCAATCAATAAAACATCTCTTTGTTCTCGATTCTAACTTTTCTACAAAGTTTATCTATTGTTCCTTAGTACTCACAAAGATCCTACACAAAAATCTCCTAACAGTTTGGCGCTAGAAGGATGGGGGTAATCTTAACTACGTGATGATGGCAACATATGAGCATGACGAGCAGCCTCTGGCCACCCCAAGAGAGATTAATCTGCAAAACCAACTCGATACTCTAAAAATCCAAGTGACCGAGCTTCAAAAAACTCATGAAGCGACCACGGAAAATCCTGAACTCCTCTCAGAAGTTCAGAGCTTGAAAGAGAAACTTGACGAGCATTCCAAACAGCTGGAGTAAAGTGACGAGAAGCTCACCCAACTTGAAGCAAAAAATCTCGTTCTCCGAGAAAAAAACCAATCCCTCTACATGACATGCAATAGGCGACAACGATTCCTAACCCAGGTTCGGCCCATGCCATCTCTGGATACGCCCACCGACGAAGGTGGCGAAATCAGACAGCCTCCACCATTGAATGGAGAAACCACGACGGGGGAAGGTGCAGCGGGAAGACTAGAGTACATGTCGTAGAAGATAGTGACTCCGAGATGGATGCCGAAGAGGAAAAACCAGAAGGAGTAACGACAACAAGGTCAACTGTAACTGCCAACCTCGAGCGGCTGTTCTCCAAAAAATTCGACGCCATCCTATCCATGGTCAAAATGCTTCAAGGGGTAGCTCCTCAGATCCGGAAAAGCAACCCCGACTCTTACACCGATTCCCCCCCTCGCGGATGAAATAACACTAATAGAGATGCCAAGAAAGTTCTCTTTCCCCAACATAAGAATGTACGACGGTACTAGTGATCCGGATAATCATGCCACTCATTACAAGCAATGGATGCTCATTGTAGCAATCCAAAAAGAGCTGAGAGAAGCGACCATGTGCAAAGGTTTCGGCTCGACCCTAACGGGGCCTTCCCTGCAATGGTACATCAACCTACCCAACGAGTCTATACGCTCTTTTGCAACCCTCACCAATAAATTCGTGGAGTATTTTGCGAGCAGCATGAGTCTGGAGAAAACCTCGGACGGTCTCTATGTGATCCTCCAGCATCGAGTCGAGCCATTATACAACTACATAGCATGCTTCAACAAAGAAAAAGTGGTCATCCCATGATGCAACGCCTCAACCGCAATCTCAACCTTCAAGAGAGGCATGCTCCATGACTAGGACCTCTACAAATAGCTAACCATATACCAATGTAAGACTATGAAAGATGTATTGTCCTGAGCCTGGCATAGGTGGAGTGGGAAGAAGACTTCGCGAGTCGAGCTAAGGTCCCGCAAAGACAAGACTAAAAGATGGTCAAACAAGATAAAAACGACCGAGACGAAAGATCCTATGAAAGGTCAGGAAAAGAGGCAGTGAGTAGGAACCATGGCAAGTATCAGAACCGGCCCCCTGAGAAAGCCGAAGGGATGCCAATATCCACATTGCTCGATATCTCCCACCTCTCTATTTTGAAACAAAAGCTAATCAATGTTATGAGGCAGATGGGCCAGCAGGTCAAGTGGCCTCAGAAGATGAAAGTGCCTGACTCCTTCTGGAACCCAAACTAGTGGTGGGACTTCCACAATGAACACGGTCACAAGACGAAAGATTGCATCGCACTGGAAATGGAGGTTAATAAATTTATAAAGAAAGGACACCTCTAGGATTTCCTTTCTGACAAGGCTAAGAGCCTCCTCAACAAGGAAACAACCAATCAGCCCACTAGACCTGCCCCTGTCTCACCATCTCGATAAGATAGAGTAATCAACGTCATCTCTGGCGGCTTGAAAGTAAGCGGTGTAAGCCACGAGGCCGCAAAGAAGAGCACCAGAAGCGCCACGAATGGTCAAGAAATCACAAGACCGAAGCGCCTGATCCTAGGTACCGATCAGATCAGTTTTAGAGCCAAGGAACAAGAGAGAGTACTAGCTCCCGACAATGACGCCCGAGTCATATCGTTCATTGTAGAAAATTGCCTGGTAAAACGAATAATTGTAGACAACGGGAGATCCAGCAACATCATCTTCCAAGCCGCTTATCATGACCTAGGGCTGGAAGAAAATGCGTTAATGCGAAAGGTCACCCCACTCATAGGATTCCGCGGGGAAATCAAGTAAACTACTAGAGAAGTCGTTCTTCCAGTATACGTCACAGGAATCAACTTGTCAATCAAATTCTTGATCATCGACTATCAGTCATCTTACAATCTGATACTCGGTCGACCTTGGATCCACGACATGGGAGTCGTTCCCTCAGCGCTTCATAAGATGATCAAGTTTCCTACCCCTTGGGGCATAAAAGAGATCAGAGGAGACTACGAGAACTCCTGTTCCTGCTACCAGAACACCCTGAATGGACTAACAAAGGTCTTATAACAATTATAGAATGGGCATTTGGCCCCGCACACTTAAGAGCCGGAGGTCGAGGAAATGGATGAGACTACCCCTTGGGGCATAAAAGAGATCAGAGGAGACTACGAGAACTCCCGTTCCTGCTACCAGAACACCCTGAATGGAATAACAAAGGTCTTATAACAATTATAGAGTGGGCCTTTGTCCCCGCACACTTAAGAGCCGGAGGTCGAGGAAATGGATGAGGTTCCTTTAACCAATGGAGACCCGTTTCAGAACCTAAAGATACGATTCAAGCTCGCAGTAGGGTTGAGACATAGGCTGATAGATTTCCTTAGGTCCAATTCCGATTGTTTCGCCTGGTCCCACGTGGACATGTCAGGAATCAATCCGGAGATCATCGTGCATAAACTACAAGTCGATCCCCTGCACCAGCCTATCAGGCAAAAATAAGAAAGTTCACCCCCGAAAGGGACGTGTTCATCAACGAAGAAGTCAAAAATCTATTGGACGCCGGGTTCATCAGAGAGGTGCAAAATCTAGAATGGCTAGCCAATGTAGTGGTGGTCAAGAAAAAGAATGGGAAATAGCGAGTCTGCATAGATTTAGATCTCAACAAGTCATGTCCAAAGGACCCGTTCCCCTTGCCTCATATTGATAAGCGTGTCGACACCATGGTGGGACACCAGCTGATGAGCTTCATGGACGCGTTCTCCGAATATAGGCAGATACTTATGCATCTGAGGGATTAAGAGAAAAATTCTTTCATGACATCTAGGGGCATCTAATGCTACAAAATAATGCCCTTTGGTTTAAAAAACGTCGGGTCTACTTGTCAAAGGCTGGTGAATATGATGATCGCGGACCAGATCGGACAGACTATGGAAGTATATACTGATGACATGCTAGTAAGGTCTTAGGAAGCCAAAGACCACATATCACATTTGCAGGAGGTCTTCTCCACCCTTCGAGAGTACAACATGAAGCTTAACCCCATGAAGTGTTCTTTTGGTATTACCTCTGGGAAGTTCCTCGGATACATCGTGACCCACTGGGGAATCAAAGCCAATTAAGAGCAGAAAAGAGCTATCCATGCGATTCCTCCTCCTAGGAACGTAAAAAGTGGTCCAGAGGCTAACTTTCATAATGGCAGCTCTGAGTAGATTCATCTCCAGGCTATCCGACAAATCTCATTCCTTCTACGAAGCTCTTAAGAATCCAAAAGACTTCCAATGGACCGACAGTTCTGAATCTGCCCTCGCTGAGGTCAATGTCTATCTCAGTACAGCTCGTCTCTTCTCGAAACCACTGGACGGAGAAAGTCTGCTATTGTACCTGGCGGTGTCAGAGCACGCAGTAAGCGACGCCTTGGTACGAGAGGAAGGGAACAAACAGCTCCCAATATATTACGTTAGCAAATCTCTCCTCTATGAAGAAACCCGCTACAACCATCTCGAGAAATTGGCTCTGGCCCTAGTGGTCATGGCGCATAATTTACGCCCCTATTTCCAGGCTCAAAAAAACGTGGTTGTCACGTCGTTCCCGTTAAAAACTGTGCTCCACAAGCCTGAGGTATCAGGACGCCTAGCCAAATGGCTGTGAACTTAGGAGAATACGATGTAGTATTCCAACTGCTATTGCCATCAAACCCTACGTCTTAGCAGATTTTGAGGCCGAATGCTCCCTGACTATGGAGGTGATTGGTAATAGCTGTAGGAGCTGTGGACAGCTTTTTTTAATTTCTACAGCTATTTTGGAAAGCAATCATGCTTTTATTTTAAAAATTGAATCCAAAGCCAAAAAATAATATAAAAGGAAATATGTTAGCTCTAGAAAGCACTTTCTCTAGAGTTTTTATTCACTGCTCTAAAAATATTTCTACAGTAAAATAAACTAAAGCCAAAGCTAAAAAACTAAAGCCTAAATCTTAGAGAAAAAATTAAAAGCCACAGCTTCATCCAATCAAACCCTATGATCCCAGCTCTGGAACATGAAATTAAACATAGGAGCAAAAAAAGGGGAAGCAAGAGAATCGACCCTGCATGTGGATGGGTCCAGCAATATAAGAGGAGGCGGAGTAGGCATAGTCCTTACTTTCCCTACGGGTATCCCTACGGAGGACACAGCCTCAAGGGCCTTAAGATGTTACTTCAAGGCAACTAACAACGAAAGCGAGTACGAAGCCCTAATTACAGGGTCATGCTGGCTAAGCAAATGGGGGAAGTAAGTATCCAGGTCTCAGTCATTCCCATCTAATAATCAGTCAAGTTAAGGGAGTGTACCAAGCTTAAGATGCCAGCATGATCAAATACTTTTCGATCGCCAAATGCTTGGCCGAAAGTTTCAAATCTGCAAGCTCACACAGATCCCAAAATAACATAACTCCTAGGCCGACGCTCTTGCTAATCTGAGATCCACACTAGAAACTCAAAGCCACATGAGTATCCCCATGCTAGTGCTCTAGTGGCCAGCAACGGAGGAGGAAGTGAAGTTTGAGGGAGTCTCAGCTATCGAGGAAGAAGTAACTTGGAAGATCCCCATCCTAAAATACCTGGAAAGCGATATCCTCCCGGAGGACTGCAACAAAACCAGGAGAATCAAAAAACAGGCATCAAGATATTGCATATCCCAAGGGAAAATGTTTAGAAGGTATCCCAGAATACTTTAAGAATTGCCCAAAGAAGAGTGTGGTTCTCATTCAAGCGGCTGAAGTCTGGTACTCAGAGCCAAGAGAGCCGGTTATTATTGGCCCACCATGGCGGAAGACGCTAATAGAAAAGTGAAACACTGCGATCAATGCCAAAGACACACCCCGTTTTCAAAACTTCCTCCCAAAAACCTCAAATCCGTGAGTCCCCCTTGGCCATTCCGGAAGTGGGGGAATGTATATAGTGGGGAAATTCCTGACGGCGCCTGGGCAAAGAGTCTTCTTCCCAGTAGTCCCCGATTACTTTTCAAAATGGGTGGAAGCCAGAGCATTGAGCAAAATAACATTTTCAAAATCAGGAAATTCCTGTGGACCCCCGTAATCACCCGCTTCGAGGTCCCTTAGGAGATTACATCGACAATGGACACATTTCACGAGCCACAAATTCAACGAATTTTGAAAGAATTGGGGCATAAACTCACTTCTCCACGCCGAAGCATCGTTAATCCAGCGGACAAGCAGAATCCTCGAATAAAACGGTAGTCAACATGATAAAGAAACGCCAGGAGGATGCCCATGGAAGATGGGCAGAAGAACTACATGTAGTCCGGTGGGCCTATCGGACAACACCCAAAGCCGCGACACAAGAAAATCCCACTACAAGAAAATAAGGGTATTGTGACGAATTTTTTCATCACAATAAAAAAGAATTCGTAACATTATAATCATTCTTACGTTTTTGTTACTAATTTTTAATGGTTACAATACGTGTGTCACAAATATTTTGAAGTAACCAAAATGTCACAATTTCTTGCGACTTAATTTTTTGTAACAAACTCGTCACACATAGTTACACAGTCTGTTGGTAACAAAACCGTTATAGTTTCTTACTTATAAATTTGTCTCAAACTGTCTTACTTTGTGACAATTTTAATGTGGCAACTTTGTCACTGCTAGTGACGGATCTGCTGTCACAAAACGTCACTAATAGAGACCGTAATATAATCCTTTGACCGTTACCAATTCTGACTTTATATATTGTCCCAAACGGTCATTATTCATAACTCATTTAAAGTCTCAATTTTGTAGCCTATTATTACCAAAAACCTAGTCACAAAATATATTTATCCATCTTAAATATGTACTATAAACGCGTTACAAAATAGTTATATTTTGTAACAATCATTAACATAATCTGTCAATTTTTATTATAAAAGCAATGTAACTAAACCTTACAAACTATGACCGTAAAATAGTAACATCTCAGTGTAAATAGGTTACAATTTTATGTCACACATTTTTTATTTTACCATTTAAATCTGTTACATATTTTGTTAAAAAATGTTAGTAAATTATTATTTTTTTTTTGGTCAAAATTAGTAAATTATTTTAAAATAGAAATTATAGATATAACTGAAATAAAAATTCAAATTTGTAAATAATATAATGTAAATAAGAAATCATCATAAAGGCATAGTTTTATTTAAATCTCAAACGAAAGCATAAAACAAAACTGAAATTGCAAAAATAAATCAGCAAAAACCAGAAGAAAACCAAACTAAAAACACCAAGCTAAAAACACCAAACTGAAAGCACGACACATACTAAATCCCAAATACAACTTGGAGAAGTAATGGAGAAACAACTTCATACGGGCGTGGTTGTGTCGGTTGGAGTCAACACATTTTCACCAAAAGCAATCTTCAATATGTTCTCCATTGCTTCAACCCTTTTCTGAAACTGAACGTTTTCTTCATTACTCTTTTGCAACTCTGACTCCAACTCTTTGACTCGATCATTTAAAGTACCACCATCTTCAAAAGCTTGTGGTGCAACTGTAGAACCATCTAGTGGCATATAAAATCCACTTTGAAGTGATCCAAGTCCAAATACACGACCTTGTTTTGATATTCCAGCCGCCTACCAAAAACAACAGTTACATAAACACATATACAATTAAAATACACAGAGAACTTTAAGTAAGCAAAGCTATGCAAAGAATCAATCGTATCTCCAAATACAAAGAAAAATCAGGAAAAAAACTAATTTGAAATGTGATAAAAAATTACCTTCACATAGATTTCATTTTTTTCCTCTATAGTAAGAGGATCTGTCAAAACCTCTCCATTAGAATGCTCAACCAGTGACAATCTTTCTTGCACATATTCATCATATTTTTCTGCAACTAAGCGTGCTCTTTCATCAACATATGTTCCATCAGATTTCTGGTGGGTTTTCTTCATCACAGCAATGAAGGAAGAATCTTCGTTATTTGCCACCTAACAAACCATTAACATAAGCTGTGAACTCATTTTAAAAGTAGAAGTAGATTCTATAGGAGTAATATAATATATACACTACCAGATTATCTTGAACTTTGGCATAGGAACGTGAGCCTGATCTGTGGCTGTGTGGACCTAAACCATCACGATTAAACATACGAGCCAGACGAGCTTTCTCACTTTTTTCTTTGGCTTTCGGTGTCTTCCAGTAGTCTGACACTACTCTCCAATGTTCTAAAAGAATCCAATCAGGTTTCTCTCCTTTGGATTTTGCAAGGCTCACCATTCCTTTGAGGCGAGTGGCAGCTAATTCATCAAAGTTAGCTTTCACTAGATCTTCAATGGAGTCATTCCACTCATACATAGTCTACAATCAAAACAATGCGCTTAGAGTTAATAAAAATAAACAAAAAACGGGATATGAAAGAAACATTCTGAAAAATGTAACTTTTAAACGTGGAAGAAAGGAAATTTGTATTGGATGTTAAAAATAGATAGAAACACACCTTAAATGTTGAATATCAAGCATCCTTGTAAAACTGGGGTACTTTTCTCCAGCAGTACCATGGTCCTCTAAAACATCCTTCAATGATTTTCCTTACACGTGTTGATATTTCAGTGTCGTTCCTGAACCTAATACAGATATAGTTGAGTTTGTTACATATATACTTTGTAAATTAGAGAAGATTAATTCAAAATATATCACAATACCATTTTGCTCCATTCCTTCTAGATGGATGAAGAACTCGAGAATTTTGTTCAACAGGTACAACTTCTTCCCTTTGTTCACCTGGTTGGGCATTTGCAGCAACTCCTTCCCTCTGTCTTTGGAGACCAACAGATTGAAGAAATGATCTTCCAAACAAACGACCGCCTAACATCATTGGTGGACGCATCTATAATAGCACAAAAGAAATCATAGAAAAATATAAAGCGCAAAAGTATTAGATCATGACATAACAAACAATAGACAAAAGAAATGATTAACTGCAAAAAAATAAGAAAACCAAAGAGATCTGAGACCTTGACGGCTTTGATTTTCTAAGATGTAGTTTAAGTTCTTAGGTTTTAACGTGAGAAGAGGTAACTAATATTACTTCCTTTATATACTAGTTAAATATTTAGGATATTTCTGAATATTCTTGCAACTTTTTAAGGGATTTTCCCGGTTCTCACTTAATTTTTTAGGTTTTGCCGCTCTAAAGTAAAAATCTTAATATCTCCTTATAACTTGAGAAGCGCCATTAACAAAATAAGGCGCCATTAGAAAAAAAGATAGACAAATTTTTTTTAAAAAAAACAAGTATACCTCGCTAGTCTATTCAACGGCATTGACGTCTTTTTTTTTTTTTTTTGAATATCATGTTAAATTTATTCAAAGAAAAAGACTTTTGTACAGCATATGTGTAACATTTGTGTTTGAAATTTTAAAAAGAAACCTAGCTAACAAACAGAGCAAATCACATGCCTTGAGTGTCTATGCTTGTGAAGCAAACCAGAGCTGCAAGATGGCTCCGAGTCTTTGATTTCCAGTTATGGGAATAGATAAACACTTGTTTTTGACTTGACGATCAATGAATTTGACCAGAGCTTCATGAGGTGTAGGGGTGGAGCCATGACGTCTCTCATTCCTTTCTCGCCAAAGTGAGTGAAGAGAGGTTTGAAAGACAACTCGAACCAGAAATAAGGTCCTGGAATCTAGTGTATTGCTTACAAGCAGGAGGAGAATGCTATCCCAGTCCGTACTGAAGTGCGCTCCTAAAAGCCTTCTTGTTAACTTAGTCCATACTGCCGATGTGTATGAACACTCGAAGAATAGATGATTACGGGATTCGATACCATGTTGACAGAATATACAAGCTGGGTCGATGCTTGAGTTCCACGTGATCATACGATCACCCGTTGATAACCTGTTATGCAAAGCCAGCCATGTGCAGAATGCATACTTTGGCGTTGCATGTTGAAACCAAACCCCTTTGTGCCATGGAACTATAGGAGCAACTTGGCGAGTGAGTTCCCATGTTCTCTTTGTGCTGAAAATTTTTTTGTAGGTCCCCTCTTTTTGTAGCCACAAAGGGATGTCCTCTGCATCAACAACCTTTAAACGCTGCTTCTCCAAGACAGTCTCGATCTGATTAAACACATCAATTCGGTGATACCTTTTACGTCTGTGAAAAACCGATGCCACTGATGCCACAGCTCGAATACCCATATCAATACAACCTCATGGGCCTGCTACTTCAAACAGACGTCCCATATCTGACCAAGTATCGTGCCAAAAAGATGTTGATCGTCCACTCTTAACCTCCATTCTGTGGAAGACCTTGGCTTTGTCTCTGCACTTTAACAGTTTCCGCCATATCCAGGAACCTAAAGATGTGTTCTCCTTTATAGACCAGAAATTACCGTGACGGATCAGATACATGTTAACCCACTTGACCCATAGAGAATTTTGTTGCGATGTCAGACGCCATATGAGTTTCAGATTGCTCACCATGTTTGCTTCTTTCAATGGCCTAAGTCCCAAACCTCCTTCTCTCTTAGGTAGACACACTATATCCCAAGATATTTTCGCCTTTTTCGAGTTCAATGCAGGACCTGACCATAGGAATGCAGAGCACATGCTGTTTATTTCGTTGATACATTCTCCCGGAAGAATAAAAGAAGACATCCAAAAATTGGCAATGCTCATAAGAACTGAAACAATTAATTGGAGTCGTCCAGCCATTGATAAGAACCTGTTTGTCCACTGACTGATACGTCTTCTGATTTGCTCTATAAAGGGCTTGTAATCCTGTCTGCCCATGCGCTTGGTCAATAATGGGAGACCTAGGTATCGAACAGGTAACTGCCCAGAGGCAAACTGATATTGAGCTTGAACCGTTTGTACATTTAAGTCGTGTTGACCAGCGTAGTAGATGGTCGATTTCTCCATACTGATTTTCAGACCTGAGATCTGCAAATCGATCAAATACTTCAACAATGCTGTCTATGGATCGAACTTTCCCATCAGTGAACACCAGTATATCGTCGGCGAAGCTCAGATGTGTGAGCCCGAGGTTTTTACATTTGGGGTGATATCCAATCTTGGCCTCAGAGGCTGCTTTATCCAAGAGCTTTGATAGGACATTCATGCAGATGACAAAGAGATAGGGTGACAAAGCACACCCCTGCCTGAGCCCTCTTTTACTCTGAAAATATCCCACTAACTCTCCATTCACCTGAACCGAGAAAGACGCTGTGGTAACGCAGAGAGATATCCAGTGGATAAACTTCTGAGGGAAGTTCATCGCCTTCAAAGTATTTAATAGAAACTGCCACTGCACTGTATCGAAGGCTTTCGATATATCTATCTTAATTGCCCAGCGTTGTGATATTGAGTCTTTGTGGTAGTCCTTAACTAGCTCTGTTGCAAGCAGCAAGTTTTCTAGGAGTAGCCGATTCTTGACAAATGCAGATTGATTCAAGCTAATAAACTCCGGTAAGGTTCCTTTCAGTCGATTTGCAATAATTTTTGAAATGACTTTATAGAGCACATTGCAGCAAGAGATCGGTCGGTAGTCTTTTATACGGCGCGCCTCCAGGGTTTTTGGGATTAAAGCTAGAATCGTAGTATTAATACCTTTTGGGAGGAACCCTTTATCGAAAAACGACCGGACTGCAAGAGTGAATTCTGCGCCAATGATAGGCCATGATGCTTTGAAAAATTCCACTGTATACCCATCTGGACCTGGGGATTTATCACATGGCATTGCAAATAGAACCTTTGTTATCTCCTCTGCGGACACTTCCTTGATGAGTTTCGTTGTGTCTGTCTCAGTGCAGCGATAAGGCAGTACCTCTTTTAAAGGCATTCACTGTCATTCCTGCGTAGTCCAGTGGCTCATGCTGCAAAAATTCCCGAAAGAAACGTTTAGCCTCTGTTTTGATCTCTTCAGTAGATGACAAAACATTACCACCCTCTGTTTCAACCTCTTTGATGGAGTTTCTAATTTCTCGAGCTGTTGCAGCTCGGTGAAATGATTTGTTGTTCTTGTCTCCTATATGAAGCCAATGCATTTTTGATTTCTGTTTTAAAAAGCTCTCCTCCAAATCTGAGACATGGTCCCATCGCTCATATGCTATATTCTCATCAGCCATATTCTATGGAGACGGGTTTGTGAAATTCACAGTTTGCTTATCACAAAGCGTTGCAAAAGCCTCTTCTGTCATCTTTGCTAAATTACCCAATCCTTCCTTTGCAAACTTCCTAACAATAGGCTTCAAACCTTTAAGTTTCTTCGAGAAACGGAACATGGAGGAGGTGGACAGGTAGATCGGTTCCGTACTCTGCCAGTAGTCCTCCACAACAGGCTGAAACCCCGGTAGCTTTGTTGTTGCGTTTACAAATTTAAAAGGGTGCTTTGGCCGACCAATATCTGCTTTAAGCTGAATCCGGCAACGTAAATGGTCTGAGCATCCACCTCCTTCAAACACATTGTACGACTGTGGAAACATGCTAAGCCAGTGGTCATTAAATAGAACTCGGTCAAGTTTCTTCGAAATTTGACCTTCCTCCCTTTTATTACACCAAGTAAAACGAGGACCATGCCATGATAGGTCCAAGAAGGAGCAGTATTGAGTGACCTCTTGGAACTCTCTCATGCCTTGAGTAATCATTGGCGATATATGATAGGATGAGTGATCTTCCATATCAAAAGTCTCATTAAAATCCCCTGCTACTAGCCAAGCTCGGCTTCTGATTATCAGCGAGTCCTGATGAGACTTCAAGTCCCTCCATAGACTTGAACGTTCTGAAGCCGTATTTGATGCGTAAACAAGTGAGAAAAAGAATTCATCTCCTCCTGTTTGTAGAAGCACCGAAACTGTAATCATTTGATCACTTTTGAAAAAGGGAGTAACACGTACATCAGAATCTGCAATAGACGCCATATAACTTCTTTGAGTCTTTATCCAAGGGAGAGAACATAACCTTGATTAGTATAGGTGATAAGGATTTCTAATCCTCAGAGCAAATCAATGTAGTATAGAAAGGATGTCAATCTAATCCTAAGTGAGTGTGAGACAGAGAGAGTACAGGTTGTGCTTAATCTAAATGCAATCCAATAAGGTTTGTTGTGGCAAGAACAATGTGAAATAATCAAG
>CAJHQP010003724.1:0-63665 GCA_905132765.1 Moricandia arvensis | reverse complement strand
AACAGAAACCCTAATCGATTTAAACCTAGCTGTTTTCCTTTTCTCTTATCTTGCCGAGCAAGCTTATCCTTTTTGGTGTTGATCTTTTTCCTTTTTACTTGTCTTGTTTGCCTTGAGTCTTTTTACTGGTTGTCTCGTTTTCCTTTGTGCAGGAAGCAATAGGGACCGAGTCTGAGGAGGAAGCAACTTTGGTACCATGGCAGGAGATCAGAAAGGAGTCCTCACTAAGGATGAAAGGCTGTTACTTAAGGCTATGAATGCTCAGCTGCAACAGATGATGAAAACCAGCCATGATAAACTCTGGCAGGAGTTTAGACAGGATCTCCAACAAGCTAATGGTCGTGGAGAGCCACACTTCAAGCCACCAGCCAACACATGGAGCAGACCACACCAATCTTCTCTCACTCCTAAATCAATTGATCTTTGTTCTGATTATAAACCAGTTACTCATGTTCGACTCTATGCTTTTTCAGGAAAAAGTGACTATCTAGAGTGGGAAAGAACCATGGACAAGTGGCTGCATTACAACAGAATCTTTAAGAAGGAAAGTTTAGCTTTTGCAATTTCTCAACTCAAAGGAAACGCTTATAAGTGGTGGTTGCAAGAAGAAGATGATCGCAGGTTCTACAAGGAACCAACTATCACCACGTGGGAGAGTCTAAAGTTGTTACTAAGGGAAAAGTATGCATCCAAAGGCAACACTTCCCTAAAGTCTCCAATGAAGGAAGTCACATCTAGCAAGGCAGTAACCTGTTAAAGCAAAAATAAAACAGAAAAACATTCCTGGTTCAGTGAGGAAGATAAAAAGAAGTTATTACAAGTAATGGTGGATGTGGAGAAGCAATTCAAGAGGACCAACCCTGGACGTTCATCAAAGCACCCAGAACCAGAGTCAGCTGCACAATCAGATTTAACTGCACTAACTCAAGAAGCTCAAACAGAAACATCTTTGGTAAAAAGAAAGTTTGGGACAGAACAAGAGTGTTCTCTTCTCTTACCTCAGCCTGAATTCAATTTCAGTACTTCTTGTGATGAACTAACTTTTCTTAAACCGGTGCAACCGAGTACCCTTGTTTCAGTGTCACAGGTTGCAAAAGAAGGATCAGTAGAGAGACAACCAGAGCAATCAACACAAGGAGAAGAGTTGGAACATCAGCACAGCTTGCAGTCTAACCCAACTCCTAAACCCTTGTCTCATAACCAGAAAAAGCACTGTAAGGAAGCTAAAGTGGTTAGTTATGTGCCTATAATGTGTGTTAAAGTGAGTACTAAAGACATAAAACGTTTTGGTCTTGACAAAGTAAAAGATTTTTGTGTTTCAAATTCTGTTTTTGATAACTTGCTTAGATCTTTAAAAGGACTGGAACCAGAAAACCTCTTTGATAAAAAAACATTTTAAAAATAATAAAAACAACATTTCTGGTCATGTTTTGAGTCTTGATCAGTTCCTGAAATATAGCAAAAGCTTTGATCACTTTGAAAAGGTTTTAGAGCTTGAGTTGAAACAAACTGATTTCTGTTTTAGACAACCTTGTGATTCATTTGCTAGAACTGAAGAGAAGAGTTTCGTTGTGAATTTTCCTAGGCATGATTTGAACACTGATGATTTTTTTGCACCCACATATGTCTTGAAAGAACCTAGGAAGTTGCATGAACCGAAATTGCATCATTCTGATTTTAGGTTTGAAATTTTGAAATCTGCAAATATCTCTGAGCTTGAGATTGATTGTTTGTGTGCTGAAAATGATTCTAAAGGTGCAGGACTGTTCTTTGAGGATATTCTAGTGTATAACACTTTCTTTGATAAACCTGTTGCACAATTGAAACTAGAACTCTCTGCTTCTGAATGTGTAAACTTGATCCTTGATGATATTTGGGTCTGTAATATTTTCTTTGATATGCATAATAGATGGAAGAGTCATACTGTTTTGTGCTCTGGAGACATCCTTGTCTATAATACTTTCTTTGACCTGATAACCCACTTGACTTGTCCAAAAGAAGCTGAGAAAGGTACAGGTGAAAAGAGGAGCTGCAATGATCAGAGTATCAATGATGAGTCTTTGGCTAAGTTGGAGAAGCACCAAACAAGTATTGAAAACTGTCTAGTCGCCAGCTGTGATATAGGAGTAGTCAGAAGATCATATCTCATCAACAAAAACGATTTAGGCCATGAAACCAACTGCATTAGAAACTTAACTCATCAGGATATCACGTCGATTTGGAATCATGTCCAAAGCTTCTCAGGTGAAAGAGTTATGGGTTCTACAAGTCAGGTGATCCTATCTAAGCTTTGTTTGAATTTTGCTAAGTTTAGAACATCTCAAACCTATCTATGGCGACCAGGTGAGCATGCTAAGGTAAGTGGTAATGTTTTCAATGATTCTTTTATCACTCTTTACACAGATATAATACTCTTGTTTTTATCAAAAGAGCCAATTATATATTTCAGGAAAGCTTTGAAGGGTGTAAGGAGAAGCTACAAGCGTGAGGAAGATATGAGGTTCAAACCACCATATTTGGACCAGGATAAGCACCAAGGTGTCACTTGCTTCATCATCATCAAAGAAGCACCTCCAGATGCAACATACAAGCCAAAACCGAGCAGAAAAAGATTTGGACTATTGCTCTTACTCTATGATAAAATTTTATGTGCTAACTTATTGTGTGTCAAAGAGTATGATGCAGGTTTGAGTAATGAATCAGGAATCAAACGGATCAGTCCCTTCTACATACCTGAACCAGTCAGCAGCAATGCCTATCAAAGAGGCTTGCAAGGTAAGTGTAATCTGATTTTAAACTTTGATGTTACTGATTTGGTTCCCTCTATTGCAGGTAAAACAGATTTGAGGACAAATCTTTTTGAAGAGGGAGGGGATGATGTGATCATGGAAAGCACCAAGGAATATGATGTGATCATGGACCAGATTACTAAAGAGGGCAAAGAGATCTTAGCGAGCCCCATGATGCCACAATGCACCAGCGGCCTGGTGATGATGCTCTGACCATTCCAGAAGGTCCCATGACTCGTTCCAGAGTCAAGAAACTTAAGGAGACTGTTGTTGGATTACTCACTTCACATCCACAACAAGAAGAAAGTCTTGGACAAGGTTTGATCCGAGATGTCTTGATCACCCTTCAAGCCATCTCTACATCAAGCTGAGTTAGTGTCTAGGCAAGACATTTGGTGCGTGCTCTTTTCCTTGCTTTTGGTTTTGTCCCACGAGGTTTTCCGGAGGAAGGTTTTTAACGAGGCCACAACTTGTCTTACACATCACTTAGGCTCTATCTCGGCTCAAGACTAGCAGAAGTTCACATTTTACTACATTTTAAAGCTTATGTTATTTTTAAACTATAGTTTTCCGAAAATAATAAAAAGGAAAACTATAGTTTAAAAATAACATAAGCTTTAAAATGTAGTAAAATGTGAACTTCTGCTAGTCTTGAGCCAAGATAGAGCCTAAGTGATGTGTAAGACAAGTTGTGGCCTCGTTAAAAACCTTCCTCAGGAAAACCTCGTGGGACAAAACCAAAAGCAAGGAAAAGAGCACGCACCAAATGTTTTGCCTAGACACTAACTCAGCTTGATGTAGAGATGGCTTGAATGGTGATCAAGACATCTCGGATCAAACCTTGTCCAAGACTTTCTTCTTGTTGTGGATGTGAAGTGAGTAATCCAACAACAGTCTCCTTAAGTTTCTTGACTCTGGAACGAGTCATGGGACCTTCTGGAATGGTCAGAGCATCATCACCAGGCTGCTGGTGCATTGTGGCATCATGGGGCTCGCTAAGATCTCTTTGCCCTCTTTAGTAATCTGGTCCATGATCACATCATCTTCCTTGGTGCTTTCCATGATCACATCATCAGAGAACAATGATCAATCACAACAATCAGAGTAGATGAATCGATCACAGATTGAATCGATGAACACACTTTTAGATTTCTCAGTTTTATCAATCAAACGATCATATTTATCAATAGAACTCACAAGGATGAATAGATCAATCGATAAACACAAGAACAAGATCAGATCACTCGTTATAATCAAAACAAGACACAAATCGATCAAAAACTTAAGAGAATATGAAAAGATCGGATCGAAAACAGAAAGGATAACGAGAACTACCCTTCCAGAGATGCTCTGATACCACTTAACACGTTCCTAGGATGCTTCTCTGGATTGTTTGGGATAGATCCTTGCGTAAACGAATCAAAAGACTCAAGTTTACCAAGGCTTGTGGATCGATTGGTGACACAAAGAGGTGTGGAAGATCTCCTTGATACTCCTAGGCACTAGATCGGATATGACACACCAAACTAGAACCCTTAGTCGCCGGATATGACTCACCAGCAAGCTCTTGCACTCGACAAAGATCAGAGAGAAAGAGAGAATACAAAAGGTTTATGATAAAAGACTGCGTGCCTTAGAATGAGGTTTACACGAGTTTAAATAGAAACCAAGGAACATGCTCCTTTAGGTTTCGAGAATCATAATGAAATAAAAACCATAGTCTAAACTTAAACTAAGATAGAAATGTGGTCGGTCCTAATATGCATACATATCATGCATATCCTAAGATACATCAACTAGGTGATTTGTGAAGCAA
Organism: Moricandia arvensis; assembly: GCA_905132765.1. NCBI lineage: Eukaryota > Viridiplantae > Streptophyta > Magnoliopsida > Brassicales > Brassicaceae > Moricandia > Moricandia arvensis. The sequence continues at coordinate 59,060 of CAJHQP010003724.1, read as the reverse complement.
ACTAAGGCCTCGTTAAAAACCTAACTTTAGAAAACCCATTGGGACAAAACCAAAGGTAGGGAAAAAGAGCACACTTAGGTTGCTTGCCTAGTTGATGATCAGCTTGATAAAGGGGTAGCTTGAATGGTGGTGAGGGTGTCTTGGTTGATCAAGCTTCGGCCAAGACAATCTTCTTGTATGAGTGACATCTTAAGTAATCCTCCAATAGCTTCCTTGAGCTTCTTTGATCTGGAACGAGTCATAGGCCCTTCTGGAATGGACAATGCATCTTCATCAATTGGTTTGTCCATCAGCTCATCATCTCCATTAGTTGGCTGGTCCATGATCACATCATCCCCTCCCTCTTGAAAAGGATTTGTCCTCAAATCTGGCTCATCTGCGACAAAAGGGATCAAGTCAGTAACGTTGAAGCTATTACTCACATCATACTTACCTTGGAGGTCCAGCTTGTAGGCATTGTTGCTGATCTTCTTTATGACCTCAAAAGGTCCATCGACCCGCGGCATCAGTTTAGATTTCCTTTCATTTGGAAATCTCTCTTTCCTTAGATGTACCCACACTTGGTCACCAACTTCAAACACCTTCTCACGTTTTCCTTTGTTGGCATGTTTGACATACTGCTTTGTTTTATCTTTAATGTTGCGTCTAGCTTGCTCATGAATCTGTTGTACCATCTCAGTCTTCTTCTTGCCATCCAGACTAACTCTTTCACACTCAGGTAAAGGCATTAGATCCAAAGGAGAGGTGGGATTGAACCCATAAACAATTTCAAATGGTGAAAACTTAGAAGCAGAATGCATAGCATGATTGTATGCAAATTCACAATGAGGCAAATAGTCTTCCCATGATTTCAAGTTCTTTTTAATGAATGCTCTCAAAAGAGTTCCTAGTGTCCTATTGACTACTTCGGTTTGTCCATCAGTTTATGGATGGCATGTGGTTGAGAACAATAACTTAGTAACTAGCTTAGACCAAAGGGTCTTCCAGAAATAACTTAGAAATTTAGCATCTCTATCTGACACTATAGTTCTAGGCATGCCATGCAAACGGACTATCTCTTTAAAGAACAAGTTGGCTACGTGCAATGCATCATCAGTCTTGTGGCAAGCAATGAAATGTGCCATTTTTGAAAACCTATCTACCACAACAAAGATAGAATCCTTTCCAGTTCTAGTTCTAGGCAGTCCTACAATGAAGTCCATAGAGATATCATTCCATGGATGATAAGGAATAGGTAATGGAGTGTACAAACCATGAGATTGAACCTTAGATTTAGCTTGTTTGCACGTTGCACACCTTCTACAGATTCGTTCAACATCTCTCTTCATGTGTGGCCAAAAGAAATGATCCTGCAAAACCTTAAGGGTCTTGGCAATTCCAAAATGCCCCATGAGGCTTCCTCCATGAGATTCCCTGACAAACAAATCTCTCAAAGAGCAGTTAGGCACACACAAACGATTGTCATAGAATAAGAACCCATCCTGTCTAAAGTAATGCCCAGCAGCAAATTTTTCACATGACTTGTATGCATCCCCAAAATCTTTATCAGTTTCATACATACCTTTGAGTTGCTCAAATCCTAAGAGCTTGGCATCAAGAGTGTTCAAGAGTACATACCTTCGTGATAGTGCATCAGCAACTATGTTTTCTTTACCTTGTTTATACTTGATGACATAGGGAAAAGTCTCAATGAACTCCACCCACCTTGCGTGTCTCTTGCTGAGCTTGCTTTTTCCTTTTAGATACTTGAGGGATTCATGATCCGTGTGGATCACAAACTCTTTGGGCCAGAGGTAATGTTGCCATGTTTGTAAAGCTCTGACTAATGCATACAACTCCTTGTCATAGGTAGCATAATTGAGGGTTGCGCCTCAAAGTTTTTCACTAAAGTATGCTATAGGTTTCCTATCCTGCATCAATACAGCACCAATACCAATCCCTGAGGCATCACATTCAATTTCAAATTTTTTAGAGAAATCAGGAAGTATAAGGAGAGGAGATTGAGTAAGCTTCTCTTTAAGTGTTTGGAAGGCAGTTTCTTGTGCTTCTCCCCATTTGAATCCAACATCTTTCTTGACAACTTCAGTCAGAGGGGCTGCTATGGTGCTAAAATCCTTCACAAAGCGTCTATAGAATCCAGCAAGTCCATGGAAGCTCCTTACTTCTCCTACTGTGGTTGGACTTGGCCAGACTTTGATGGGCTTAATCTTCTCCTCGTCCACTTTAACCCCATCTGCACTTACCACAAATCCTAGAAAAACCAAGTTATCCGTGCAGAAGGTACACATCTTAAGGTTAGCATAAAGTTTCTCATGTCTCAAAACATCAAGGACAACCCTAAGATGGCCTAAATGTTCCTCAAAGCTTTTGCTATAGACCAGGATATCATCAAAGTAAACCACAACAAAATGACCTATGAAAGACCTAAGGACATGGTTCATCAACCTCATGAATGTACTAGGTGCATTTGTGAGCCCGAATGGCATGACTAACCACTCATATAGACCATGTTTAGTTTTGAATGCAGTTTTCCATTCATCACCCTCTTTCATTCTAATTTGATGGTATCCACTCTTCAAATCTATCTTAGAGAAAATGCATGAGCCATGTAATTCATCTAACATGTAATCTAGTCTAGGAATAGGGTGGTGATACTTCACTGTTATGTTGTTGATTGCTCTACAATCAACACACATGTGCCAGCTACCATCTTTCTTAGGCACAAGAAGCACTGGAACTGCACATGGGCTCAAGCTTTCTTGGATGTGGCCCTTCTCCATCAGTTCTTCTACATGCCTTTGCAATTCCTTAGTCTCATCATATTCCTGGGATTATCTTCTGGAAAGACATCATCATATTCCTGTAAAAGAGAGACAAGTTCACTCGGGTATGCCGGTGGGAGATCAGTGATGGTTAGTAGAGATTCTTTAAAGACAAGCAATAGAACAGGAGTTTGAGAGTATAGAGTTCTTTTGATTTCTCCCTGTTTGGCATAGAAGTTATGCTGCTTGCTTTGATCTGGTTTGAGGTCAATTTCTTTCTTCTTTTGGAGCTGGAGTTGATCTTGTTGAACCTCCTTAGGAGTTAGAGGTATCAAGGTAGTCATCCTTCCTTTGAACTCAAAGTAATGCTTGTTGGTATAGCCATCATGTACTACACGCCTATCTGATTGCCAAGGCCTTCCAAGGAGGATGTGACTTGCTTCCATTGGTAACACATCACACAGGACTTCATCCTCATATCTTCCCATGGCTAGAGGCACCATCACTTGACTGGACACCTTCATCTCACCTTCCTCATTGAGCCATTGTAGCTGGTATGGTTTTAGATGCCTTTGAACTTTCAGTCCCAACTTCTTTACCATTGTTTCACTAGCAACATTAACACAGCTTCCACCATCCACAATGAGACTACAAACCTTTCCTTGCACCAAACACCTCATATAGAAAAGGTTTTCACGTTGCTCAAGTTCCTCAGTCTTGGTTTGTAGGTTCAAGAGTCTTCTAGCCACCAACAATCTTCCTCTTACTGGTTCTTCTTCATGTTCTTCCTCAGACTCCTCATGATCATACTCGGATCTGTATTCCTCAGACTCGTACTCTCCATTCTCCAATAAGATCATGATGTGTTTGTTGGTGCACTCATTGGCATAGTGCCCTCTTCCTTGGCACTTGAAGCATTTGACATCCCTAGCTCTTGAACTGGTGGCTTCGGCCTTTCCTTTATCTTTTCCAAAGATGGCACTTGGTTTTGTTTCTTCTTTAGGATATGGCTTATTTTCCTTAGTGTAGGCTGGTTTCTCCTCTTTAGGTGTTAGATACCTTGAGGCTCCATAGTTGGAACGAGAGTGTCCCTTCCTCCTGAGTTGTTGTTCCACAAGTATAGCTTTGTGCAATATCTCTTCTAGCTCAACATAGTGTTGCATCTCAACATTGTCTTGGATCTCTCGGTTGAGTCCTCCTAGAAACCGAGACATAGTGGCTAGTCTATCTTCAGAAAAGTTTACTCTCAACATCAGTAGCTCCATATCTTGAAAGTACTCTTCTACGGTCCTTGATCCTTAAGTGAGCTTCCTTAGTTTCTGATGTAGATCACGGTGATAATGACTTGGGACAAACCGTTTGCGCATGATTGATTTCATCTCATGCCATGATTCAACTGGATTCTCCTGGTTATGGCTCCTAGTGGTTACCAACTGATCCCACCAGATCAAAGCATAATCATAGAACTCAGTGGCTGCTAGTTGTATCTTTTGAGCTTGAGTGTACTGCTGACAATCAAAGACCAAGTCTATCTTCTTCCCCCATTCTAAATAAGCATCTGGATCAGCCTTGCCATGGAAAGGGGGTATCTTCAGTTTTAGTCCAGAAAACTCATCCCTTTGGTGTCTCCTACCATCATGATCACGCCTATGCCTTCTCCTGCTTTCTCTAGAAGCAGAACTATGATAGCGTTCTTAGTAGTTGTCAGTCTCTTGGTAACCAGCATGTTCTTGGCGTGTGGGGTTTGTCCTTTCTCTTCTAGGCTCATTGCTAGTACCTTGACCAGTAGTTTGTCTGATCTCTTGCATAAGTTCATCTCGCAACTCCTTCATGTTAGCCTTCATCAAGTCTCCCATGGTTGAGATCATAGTCTGATGGAGTTGTTGGGTCATGGCCTCCATCAACAGCTTGTTCCTTCTCATTAGTGTGGCTTCCTCATCTGATTCATTCCCCATTGTTCCTGGAACAAACCAAACACTCAACCAGTAAAGAGTTCAAATCGAAATGACAAAAGGAAACAAGTTTACTTGAGCAAGAATTTTCGAAACAGAAACTTGATCAACAAGAAACAGATTCAAATCGATTACTCCAAAGGATTTCGATCATACAAAGATCAGAAAACTTATCAAAGACACAATCGACTAAGGTTATAATACAGTTTGGTGATCTACGAATCAACAGAATGGATCAAAACACAAGCAAACTTTTCAATTTTGGGATCACAAACTTGTAACGTAAACAACAAGTATTCGAAAAGATTTTCAAAAATCCGCGATCTAGACTTGTAAATCAATCAGCTTTCCACAAAATAAACAAAGATCAATCAATTTAGAACAAGTACAAGAATAAATCAACCGATTTTCAGATCAGAGAACAATGATCAATAACAATAACAAAGTAGATGAACCGATCAGATTGAATGGATGAACACACTTTTAGATTTCTCAGTTTTATCAATCAACGAACAGATTTGTCAACAGAACTGACAAGGATGAAAAGATCAATCGATAAACACAAGAACAAGATCAGATTACTCGTTATACTCAACAAAAAGCACAAATCGATCAACAACTTAAGAGAATATGAAAAGATCGGATCGAAAACAGAAAGGATAACGAGAAATCCCCTTCCAGAGATGCTCTGATACCACTTAACACATTCCTAGGATGCTTCTCTGGATTGTTTGGGATAGATCCTTGCGTAAACGAATCAAAAAGACTCAAGTTTACCAAGGTTTGTGGATCGATTGGTGACACAAAGAGGTGTGGAAGGTCTCCTTGATACTCCTAGGCACTAGATCGGATATGACACACCAAACTAGAACCCTTAATCGCCGGATATGACTCACCAGCAAGCTCTTGCAATCAACAAAGATCAGAGAGAAAGAGAGAATACAAAAGGTTTATGATAAAAGACTGCATGCCTTAGAATGAAGGTTTACAAGAGTTTAAATAGAAACCGAGGAACATGCTCCTTTAGGTTTCGAGAACTTAATGAAATAAAAACCATAGTTTAAAACTTATCCTAAGAAAGAAATTTGGTCGGTCCTAATATGCATATATCATGCATATACTACGATACATCAACTAGGTGATTTGTGAAGCAAACTAAGGCCTCGTTCAAAACCTAACTTTAGAAAACCCATTGGGACAACCAAAGGTAGGGAAAAAGAGCACACTTAGGTTGCTTGCCTAGTTGATGATCAGCTTGATAAAGGGGTAGCTTGAATGGTGGTGAGGGTGTCTTGGTTGATCAAGCTTCGGCCAAGACAATCTTCTTGTATGAGTGACATCTTAAGTAATCCTCCAATAGCTTCCTTGAGCTTCTTTGATCTGGAACGAGTCATAGGCCCTTCTGGAATGGACAATGCATCTTCATCAATTGGTTTGTCCATCAGCTTATTATATCCATTAGTTGGCTGGTCCATGATCACATCAGTCTCTCCACCCTTCCATCTGGTAAGAATTTAATTGTGAAGACCCACTTGCTTGTTACTGCTTTCTTTCCCTTTGGGAGTTCACTCTCATACCAAATATCATTCTTGATCATGGCATTAGTTTCATCTCCCACAGAGTCTCTCCACTCCTCAATTTCCATTGCTTCTTCAAAAGACCTTGGAATATAGCTTTGATCTAAACCAGTGATGAATGCTTGATGTTCTCTTGGATAATGGGCAAGAGAACATACTGCTTGGATAGGATGAGCTACTGCTTGACTGTTGAAGTAAACTCTTGTGTTGTTCCCGTTTGAGGGATCCTTCCTTAGCCTTGTGCTTCTCCTAAGTGGTTGAACTGCTTCAGGTTCTTCTTCTTCCTTATCAGATTCAGCTTCTTCATTCTGATGCACTGGTTCTGGTTGTACTTGGTGCCTTTCATCCTGATCATGAGTTTCTTGTTGATTCCCCCCTTCAGGATCAGGATGTGTGGCTTCTACAGATTCATCGGCCCCATCTTCATCAACTACAACTTCTGGACCAGGTGCATTTTCAGGAGAATTCCTCCTTGTTTCCTGATTAGCCAATACCAATACCAAGACTCTCCAATATAATCATGAGGTTTGTGGCTTTCTCTGATGCTTGTGATAAATCCTTCAAATCATCCCAACTCTTCTCCTCATAATATCCTTTTGTCTTCACAAACTTCACATCTCTTGATATTAAAACCTTTCTTGATATTGGATCATAGCACTTATAACCCTTATGCATTGGAGAGTAGCCTATGAACATAGCTTTTGAGCTTTTAGCATCAAGCTTGTTCCTTTGCTCCCCTGGTATCAACACAAAACATAGGCACCCAAACACACGCAAGTGGTTCAAAGGTGGCTTGGTCTGGTTTAGGACCTCAAAAGGGGACATGTCGTTGAGGACTTTAGTTGGAGTCCTATTGATCAGATAACTAGCAGACATCACAGCATCACTCCAGAATCTTTTTGGAACATTGGTGTGAAACATCATTGATCTTGCCACCTCCATTAAGTGCCTGTTCTTCCTCTCAGCAACTCCATTCTGTTGAGGAGTGTAAGGGCAGCTTGTCTGATGGATTATCTCATGCTGAGACAGATATTGCTTGAATGCTTGACTGGTGTACTCTCCACCATTATCTGGCCTGAGAATTTTCAGCTTGGCATTGAAATGGTTGGAGACATGGGTCTGGAAATTCTTGAAAGTGTCCAGCACCTTGTCCTTTGACTGAATCAGTGTCACCCATGTGTACTTGGACTTCTCATCAATGAAGGTGACAAAGTATTTGTGATTTTCTCTGGACATACAAGGCGCAGTCCATACATCAGAGTGAACCAGGTCGAAACACTTCTCATAGATAGTGCTAGACCTTGGAAAGACTGTCCTACAATGCTTTCCCAAGATGCAAGCTTCACAATCATCATTTTTAAACACCACGCCAGGGAGCATCAGATTTAAAGCTCTAGTATGAGGATGTCCCAATCTAGCATGCCATATGGTGCTCACAACCCCAATAGATGTACTGACCATGCAAAGAGAATGAGATGATTCAGATAACTTAGTCTTCTGAAGATGATATAATTACTGATGGCTGTGACCTTTTCCAATTATCTTCCCTGTCTTCAGGTCTTGAAATTCAACTTCATCAGGTCTGAAGACAACTTGACAGCTCAGATCAACAGTAGCTCTTTTCACTGATAACAAGTTTGATGTAAACTGAGGCATATACAAGGCAGTAGATTCCCTATCAAACAACCTAAGGTTCCCTATCCCTTCTATCTTAACCTTATCACCAATTGCTATAATTACATTCCCTGAGGCAGGCTGGACATCACTAATCAAGTTCCTATCACTAATCATGTGATGGCTAGCTCCTGAATCTATAATGATGGGTTTAGAGTCAAGAGAGTGTGTACCAGCCTTCTTGGGTGAGATAAGGGCCTTGGCAGCTTTGATAAAGGAATCAAGGTCTCTCCTGGTCACTGGTCCATCAATGCTTGTCGCACCATCCATACTACTCCATGTTCCTCCTTCATTAGAATCACCACAGAGTGCTGAATACATGGTTCTTCCTGTAATTACTTGATACTCAAACTCCTTGAGCTTAAATGTACTTGACTGGCTTCCTAAGGAACTTGGAAGCTTCCTTTCTTGAATGATATAACTTATCAGACTATTGCAGGGTGAATCCAGGTTTAGGAGAAGACTGAAAAATTTGTCTTGCTCATAGACAGCTTGAAGACTCTCCCATAGATTCCCATAAACATTTTGAAGCTTCTCCCATAAACTCTGGCGGTTCTGAGGTGATAATGATCCTCCAAGATCTGTTCAGAAAGAGAGCTGTGTATAATTCCAAGTGTTTGCTGTTCCTCTTGAACCCACTTGTCTTCATGCTTTAGGCAAGTAGCCTGACTATCCTCTTGAGCCATCATCTTTAAAGTTTCAGCCTCCATGATATGGCTGTCCCAAAGTCCATGACTTCCCAAGGTAACTCTGGCCACTCTTGACCATAAAAGATAGTTAGGACCCTCTAGGATCACTGGAATGAGATTCTCCTTCTTCATTTTCTTGGTCGAAATCATCTTTTCCATTTTTGGCAATTTCTAGAGCTGGAAATGATGAACAGCTGAAGAACAAGACGAACTTTGCCAAAAATAGAAATAAAAAAAACTCAGAGATTTAGCGGAAGAAAGAAAAGAGAATAAGAAGAATTAGGTCTCAATAACATACTGCTCTGATACCATGTTAGAATGAGAGATTTAGAAGTATTTTACTGCTGGAGAATGAAGAACATGAAGAACAAGAGAGAGAAAGAGAGAGAGAGAGAGAGAGAGAGAGAGAGAGAGAGAGAGAGAGGCATTTCGGAATTCAAAGAGAGAAGGAGAGAAATGATTTTCTTAACTGATATGGGATGCTTACAATAATGTTTTATAGACCAAAGAGGACTAAAGAAGACAAGAAGAATAATATTAATCTATTCTGGTCTGAGCCAGAGAAAGGGACAGCTCTTGAACTGCTCCCAAGCTTGGACCACACATGACTTTTATTTTAAACTAATCCCACTTGCCTCTGCTCTCTCTCAACGATCTGGAGGCTCATTTGAATTCAAATCTGCCTCTGAGGATGAAGCTTGGCTAGTCCCATAGGTACCTTGCCTTCCAAGTCACTCAAGGTAAAGTTAGGTTAATTGGAAGTCAAGGTTGTACGGAATACCTTGTCCAACAAGGTTCTTCATATCAGCCTTATTTCTTCTTCTCTTTGTCTTCTTTATCTCTTCAGGTCAATACTCATCATCTTCATAACTTCTCCTTGTCATTTATTTATTCATGTCAACATGGGGTGCTTCTGAACCTTCAAGCCCAACTTCTTGACCATTGTCTCACTAGCAGCATTCACACAACTGCTTCCATCAACTATGAGGCTGCATACTTTCCCTTGGACCAAGCACCGGGTATAGAATAGGTTCTCACGTTGCTATAGCTCCTCAGTCTTGGTTTGCAAGCTTAGAAGCCTTCTTGCTACTAAAATCTTCCCCTGGACCGGTCCTTCTTCATGCTCTTCTTCAGTTTCTTCTTGGTCAGACTCGGTGTTGTCATCTTCTGAGGCATACTCACTATCTTCCAGTAGGATCATGACTCTCTTGTTGGTACATTCAGTGGCATAATGACCTCGTCCTTGGCACTTGAAGCACTTGACATCACGAGCTCTGGAACTAGAAGCCTCAGCCTTGCCCTTGCCCTTGTCAAGAGCACTACTTGGTTTGGTTTCTTCTCTCGGATAGGACTTGTTGTCGTTCTGATATGGCTTAGACTCCTTAGGATAAGGTTACTTCTCTTCCTTGGTGTTGTGTAATCGGTTGGATCCATAGTTGGCTCGTGAATGTCCCTTCCTCTTGAGCTGTTGCTCCACAAGAATAGCGCTGTGTAACATCTCTTCTAACTCCACATAATGTTGCATCTCAACATTGTCTTGTATCTCTCGGTTTGGACCACACAGAAACCTTGACATGGTTGCTTCTCTATCTTCTGATATGCTAGCTCTTATCATGAGCAACTCCATCTCTTGGTAATACTTCTCCACTGATCTTGAACCTTGAGTAAGTTTCCTGAGCATGTGATGCAACTCTCTGTGGTAATGACTTGGAATAAACCTCTTGCGCATGATAGACTTCATCTCTGTCCATGTCTCAATTGGTTCCTCACCATTCCTCCTACGGTTAGTGATGTACTGATCCCACCAGCTTAGAGCATAGTCATAGAATTCAGTAGCAGCAATCTGGATCTTCTTGTGGTTGGTGTACTGCTTACACTGGAAGACCAGCTCAATCTTCTTCTCCCATTCAAGATAGGGATCCGGATCAGCTTTACCATGGAAGTGGGGTCTCTTGATCTTCAAACCAGCAAGCTCATCTCTCTGGTTTGTCCTTCCTTCTTGTCGACGCCTATGTCTTCTTTGGCTTTGTCTTGAGGAAGAACTGATATGCTCATAGTAGTTGTCAGTCTCCTCAGATCCAGCATGCTCTTGTCGAGTTGCATGAGGTCTCTCTTCTCTCCTAGTCTCTTGGTTGGGACCTTGACCAGTAGCTCTCCTTACTTCTTCTCTGAAATCTCTGCGGAGCTCATTAAGACTGGTCCTCATCATCTCGGTCATGGTTGCTACCATAGACTGATTCAGTTGGGCAGTCATGGCTTCCATGAGCAGCTTGTTCTTTCGGACTAGCTCTGCTTCTTCTTCAGACTCGGTCCCCATTGCTTCCTGCACAAAGGAAAACAAGATAACCAGTAAAAAGATTCTAGGTAAACAAGAGAAGCAAAAAGGAAAAAGATCAACACAAAAAGTTAAGCTTGTTCGGCAAGATAAAAGAAAAAAGGATATGCGGCTAGGTCTAGGGTTTCCGCCTAAACCAAAAAGGAAATTCTTCTAAAACCTTGTCTAACACTTTATGAATTTCGAGCAGCCTAAACAGCTTAGATCTTCTTCTTGTTCAAGTCAATTAACAATTTTTGCATTTGAAACAAAAGATGTAAAGAGTAAACGAAAACTTACCTAACCAAAGTTGCTCTGATACCACTTGATGCGCCCCTAGGATGCTCTTTGGTTGATTGGGAGGATAGATCCTTGCAAGAACGAATCAGGGACTCAAGTTCTTCAAGGTTTGTGGAATTAGTGGTGACACAAGAGGGATGAGAAGACTCTTGATACTCCTAGATGATTAGCTCGGATATGACACACCAAGTAATCACCCTTAAAGCTCCAGATACAACACACCAGAGACACTCGACACACTTTCTAGAGAGACAGCCGTCAAGAGAGAAAAGAACTCGATGATTATTGATTGCTTGAGTACAATAGGGTTAGGGAAAACCCTTAAATAAAAGAAACCAGAGAACATGCTCTCTAGGGTTTCGAAAATAATAAAAATGGAAACTATAGTTTAAACATAACATAAGCTTAAAATGTAAATACTTCTGCTAGTCTTGGGCCGAGATAGAGCCTAAGTGATTTGTAAGACAAGTCGTGGCCTCGTTAAAAACCTTCCTCAAGAAAACCTCGTGGGACAAAACCAAAAGCAAGGAAAAGAGCACACACCAAATGTCTTGCCTAGACACTAACTCAGCTTGATGTAGAGATGGCTTGAATGGTGTTCAAGACATCTCGGACCAAACCTTGTCCAAGACTTTCTTCTTGTTGTGGATGTGAAGTGAGTAATCCTACAACAGTCTCCTTAAGTTTCTTGACTCTGGAACGAGTCATGGGACCTTCTGGAATGGTTAGAGCATCATCACCAGGCTGCTGGTGCATTGTGGTATCATGTGACCCAACTAAGCTCTCCTTGTTCTCCTTCTTGATCCGGTCCATGATCACATCAAAAGATCTACTCGTTTCCAAGCTTTTGAAGTCAAGCTGGTTGTAGATGGAGAGTGTAAGCATGAAGATTCCGGTTACTCTCATGGGGAGTAACTATCTGTTGTGGTCTTGTTTGGTGAAGACTGCGGTGGGAAGTAAGGGCTTATGGGGTCATATCACATCTGGTGAAGCTCCTAAGCTCATTACTCAAGAAGGTGAATCTGCAAGTGCCACAAGTGAGGTGGAGAAATGGCAGCAAGAAGACATGATGGTGATGACACTACTTCAAGGATCCCTTGAGACTCCTATCATGGAAGCTTATAGCTACTGTGAAACCATAAAGGATCTATGGGATACCTTGAAGAAGGTGTATGGAAACATCTCAAACCTTAGCCGGGTGTTTGAGGTGAAGAGAGCAATCAACGGGTTGCTACAAGAAGATATGGAGTTCACTAAGCATCTTGGGAGGTTCCGAGCTCTCTGGTCTGAGCTAGAGATGCTGAGACCAAGCACGGTTGATGCTGATGAGTTGAATGAAAGGCGTGAGCAAGATAAGGTCTTTGGACTCCTGCTCACCCTAAACCCAGCTTACAACAGCCTCATCAAGCATATCTTGAGAGCTGAGAAGCTTCCATCTCTAGAAGATGTGTGTGCTCAAATACAAAAGGAGCAAGGCTAGCTGCGCAAACTGATCAGGTTGAAACACCAATGGCAAACAAGGCAGCTTTCAACAAGTATGAAGACCGGAGGTTCAATGGTAACTGAGATCACTGCAAGAAGCACGGCCACAAGAAGAGTCAGTGCTGGATCCTTCACCGACATCTCAAGCCGGCCAAGTTCATGAAGGAGAGGGAAGCTAGAGCTCACATCTCGGAAGGGTCAAATGGTGCCGGCTCAAGCAAGACAACCGATGGTGATAAGAGGGAGGCAAGTGAAGGAAAGTCCCTTGTTGCATACACAGGTGGTACTAGCAGGAACAATGATCAAGACTACATAAGGAGGTCGGACATTGAAGCTCTCATCAAAATGCTTAAGGAGAATGGTAACACCTTTGGTAACCTTAATGGGTATTCTCTTGGTGCTTCAATGTTTGCTAGTAAGCTAGGAAATGTGAATGAGCTTAGGACTGATAGAACTGGTAGAACAATAGAAGATGAAATGAACCGCCAAAATCTTGCTTGTTCTAGTCCTAAAGGTACTTGTCACATTGCTAATAGCTCATCTAAACCATTGATAGTGTTAAACCAAATAAGAGAAGTGATTATGATCTATAGAGAAAGGAGAGGAAACACTAAGGGAATGAAGAGGAAGAAGAATGGGATTGTCCGTACAAGTCCGTACATGTCCGTACAAGGCCGTACAAGGTGTCCGTACAGCCCTTATGTCGACCAAAGTAACTTTGGGTCGACCACAGTAAATGATGGACCCGTTAGGACGAGATCCTTTGTCCCTGATTCTTTTGAAGGTTGATCTGATGGTTTGGATGATAGATGATGATGGATCTGATGGATGGAAGTTGAAATGGTTGATGAACTTCAGTGAGGATCTGTGGATTGATCAACACTTCTGTAGATGTGTCATTGATCAAGAGAATGGACTATGTTTTCGATCAAAGACAGGTTTTACTTGCAGAGAATGAACTCTTTAGCAATCAGTGTTCAAATATGAACAAAGGATTCACAGTTTCAGAAGTAGTTTTTGATAAAAAAGGTGAATGAATAATATTCTGGTCGTGCATCCCCTTATATAGGACTTACAAGATGTGGAAATGAAAACACAAAGTGTAGAAAATAAGAAATTTAGAAACTAGGAATGTAGACTTGATTTTGGACCAGAATAAGGTTTTTTGTTGAATGACTCTTGGCATGCCCATGACCTAGAATTCTTGCTGACTCTCTCTTGGTATTCTTTGTGAGAATGGGCTTGAAATGGACTGAACAAAGGCTGGTCGAATTTGGCATAAAACAGGCCCACAGTGAATTTGTTATGACTTTCTTCTTGGGCTGAAAACTTCTCTTTGGGCCCATTGATCCAAAACGTGGTGATAAGATTTTTTGGACATCTTGGCATGTAATACTGATTTAGGCTTCATAGAAGAATGCATTGGTTCACCAAGGAGGAACAAGAACTTCATTAGATCATCAGGTGGCCTCCAAGAACCGATATGACTGAGAAAGTGAAATCTTTAATCATCTCTTGTAACCCCACGAACTGGACTGGTTTTGGCTTGACTAGAATACTCCTCATGGTCAGTTGATGGAGTGAGATAGTCTCTAAACTCCCATTTGAGCTCTGGTTGGTCTTTCTCCATCACAATCTTCTTCATGGTCCAACTCAGGTAGTTTTCGTTAATTGCACAGCTAGGCAGGGTTACATCATCCCCTACTCCTTTGAAAGGATTTGTCCTCAAATCCAAGTCTCCTACATCAAAAGGAAACAAGTAAGACCCTAGAAAAACGAACAAGTAGATAAGCATGAAAGCAACATCAAAGTAAGGTTTTGGACAGAAACTTCCTTGGAGTTTTGAAGCTATTTTCCTCAAGTACTTCCATCTCCAAATCTTAGGCTGATAAGCATAGTCTCTGCTCTCATTCCTTACATTCCTTTGAGTCTTAATCTCTTGATCCTGGGCACTAAAAACAGAGACTAGATATCCAGAACTGCTTGTGCAAGACATGCCCTTGTTCAGATCAATATCAAAACTTTCTTTCCCTAGATCATGCAGCAAATGTTTCAGACCTTGATGATGCCTATCAAAGTAAGTGTTGTACACCAGAATTGTATCAAGGCATGAGGTACCATATAACATCTTCAAAACGTGCCTAACTTGTTCAGATTCAGAATACAAAAGTTTAAGTTCAAGATCAGATTCAGAACCAGTTAGTACATGTCTCACAAGTTTAGCATGAATTTCAAAGAATGTGTTGTACACTAATATATCAACAAAGCTCAAAACAACATCATTCTGAAAGCATGATCCTAAGACAAACCAAGATTTTTTAGTTTCAGAACATAGACTAGCAGGTTCCAAAACAGAATCAGAAACAAACTCGGTTTCAGCCGTAAGTGATTTCGGTTCCTGAAACTTCTTAGGTTCGTTCAGGGCATAAGCAGATGCAAATAAATCATCAGAGACCAGTTCATGCCTAGAAAAATTCTGATCAAAGCCATTATCTCTAAAGCAAGCAAATGAATCACAAGATTTTCTGAAACAGAAATCAGATTGTTGCAAAACAAGCTTCAGTGACTTTTCATGATGATCAAGGCTTTTTCTATGTTCCATAAACTGATCAAAATTCAAAACAAGGCTAGAACTGGACACGTTACCACATTGAAAATGATTTTGATCAGAGAGTTTATCAGGTTCAAGTTTCTTAAAAGAATGAATCATGTTATCAAAAACAGAGTTTGAAACACAAAATTCTTTCACATTTTCCAGACCAAATCGTTTCACATCACCAGAAGACACCATAGCAAACAAATCAGGCACATAATTTACCATAAAAAGATCCTTACATTGTTGAGTTGAGGAGTTCTGATAAGTTAGAATGGTGTAGGAGCTTTGGGTTAAGAAGTATAAAGAGAAGAGAAAGGATTGGAGAAGTTTGGTGTCGACCATGTCCGTACAGGCCGTACAGATTATGGTCGACCCAAATACTCGACCAAAAAGGGTGAAAGATGATCCGGGTAAATCAAAGAGTAACCAGAGAAGCTTACCGTGCCTTACCTTGATCTATCCGGAAAAAAGCAGTCTGGATAAGGTGTGTACAGGCTGTAAAGGGATCAGCATCTTGTCAAAGATGCTGATGCTCTTCTTGGGCTCCCCTTGGTCGAACGTTGGAAGAGAGGCGCGCCTAATGCTTCTGTCCACACATTTGCTCTTCCTTTTGTTTCTGAAAACCCTTGTAGCTCTCCTATATATTCATTCTGTCGAGTATCAATAATAATCAAGCAGTTCTTTCTTTTCTTTCTCTCTTGGCCGAAATGGTTTCTCTCATCAATCTGTTCTTAATCTCTCTATTCTTTTAGTTTCTCTTTGATTCTGTCTAAACATTCATCTCTATTCTCTTATTCTCTAAAGATTTCATGGTATCAGAGCCAGGTTACTGATAATCTGGGTTTGTGTTCTTCGTGTTCTTCAAGTTCATAAGCAAAAAGTTTGAACCTTTCGTAGGATCCAAGGAAAGTTTGAAAGTTTGAAGCTTTCCCTCTCATTTTCAAAGATCTTTCCGGGTTGATTCTTCACAAAGCTTCAACCTTTCTTAGATCTAAACCACGAGTGTTCTTCAGCTTCATTCAAAGTCTCAAGCTTTTCTAGATCTGGGTACTCAAAAGCAAGATGGAAGGAAGCAAGATGTTGGCGATTCCGGTTACATTGAAGGGGAGTGGAAACTATCTCCTGTGGTCAAGGCTGGTGAAGACGGCTGTTGGAAGCAAGGGTTTGTGGAGTCACATCACGGATGGACCACCTAAACCTGCTGCTGAGAAGGGAGAAGCCGAAGAAGTAACTGAGCTTGCTCTAGCTGATGAAAACAAATGGGTTCAAGAAGATATGACTGTGGTCACCGTGTTGCAAGCCTCTCTTGAGACCTCTATCCTTGAAGCTTACAGCTACTGTGAGACAGCAAAAGACCTATGGGATACTCTCCAAAAGGTCTATGGTAATACATCTAATCTGAGCCGGGTGTTTGAAGTCAAGAGGGCTATCAACACACTTGTGCAGGATGAGGTTGAGTTCACTAAGCACTTGGGATAGTTCAGGGCTTTGTGGTCTGAACTCGAGATGCTGAGGCCGAGCACAGAAGATCAAGACATCATCATGGAAAGGAAGGAGCAAGATCAGGTCTTTGGCTTGCTTCTAACCTTGAACCCGGTGTACAATGACCTGATCAAGCACATCTTGAGGTCATCTAAGCTACCATCCTTGGAGGAAGTGTGTGCCCAAATCCAGAAGGAAGAAGTTTCACACGGATTGTTTGGAGGAAGAGGGGACCTATCCTTGGCCAACAAGGCAGAGGTCACTCAAGCTAACAGGGCGATGTACAAGCCTGAGGAAAGGAGATATGGGGAGGATAGGAGGTTTGGGGGCAACTGTGATCACTGCAAGAAGCCGGGTCACAAGAGGAGTCAGTGCTGGATTCTCCATCCCCATCTCAAACCAACCAAGTTCATGAAGGAGAGGGAAGGAAGAGCTCACCTTTCAAATGAAGCAAGTGAAGCAGGTCCTTCTGGAAGTGGGTCTACTGTTCGTGAAGGAGAAGGGAAGGCTATGGCTTCTCAACACACTTCGGTCAAGAACATGGATCAAGAGCCCATAAGGAGGTCCGACATTGATGCTCTAATCAAAGCTCTTAAGGAGAATGGTAACACTCTCGGAAACACCCTTGGTTATACTCATACTGCTTGTGAAATGACTAAGACTCTTGATCAGATAGATACTCTAAAAGAACCTTATAGATCTTATGCGGTTACTAGTGTGTCAACTAAACCTTTAGTGGTTGATTCTGGTGCCTCTCATCACATGATAAGTGACACCAGTCTTATAAAGAATCTAGAACCGGCTTATGGCCATGTTATGATTGCAAATGGTGATAGAGTAGCTATAAGGGGAATTGGAACCTTGAACTTGTTTGATAAAGAGTCTAGAGCTTTCTATATGCCTGAGTTTACTTCAAATCTCTTATCAGTCAAGAAATGTACTAATGATCTTCAATGCAATGTTATCTTTAGTCCTAATGATGTGAAGTTTCAGGATATTGAGAGCAGTAAGTTGATTGGGAAAGGAGTAACCAAGGGGGACCTTTATATGCTTGAAGATCTTACTCCTATTACCAACTCTAGTTACTCGTTTAGTTCTGTTTCAACTTCAAATAATGATGCTTTGTGGCATGCTAGATTAGGTCATCCCCATGTTAGGGCCCTTAGTTTGATGTTACCCGGTGTCATGTTTAAAAATAATGAGTGTGAGGCATGCATTTTGGGTAAACATTGTAAGACAGTCTTTAAGAAATCGAATACCATCTATGAGAAGTGTTTTGATCTTGTTCATTCTGATGTGTGGACTGCTCCTTGTTTATATAAAGAGAATTATAAGTATTTTGTTACATTCATTGATGAAAAGTCTAAATACACCTAGGTAACACTGATTAAAACTAAAGATAGGGTGCTTGATGCATTTAAAAATTTTCAAACCTATATTGCTAACCATTATAATGTCAAGATTAAGATTTTCAGATCAGACAATGGTGGGGAATACATGAGTCATGCTTTCAAAGATCATCTAGCTCAACATGGGATCCTACATCAAACGAGCTGCCCTTACACTCCACAACAAAATGGAGTGGCTGAGAGGAAGAACAGGCACCTGATGGAAGTAGCAAGGTCGATGATGTTTCAAACCAATGTTCCAAAGAGGTTCTGGAGTGATGCTGTAATGACTGCTTGCTATCTCATCAACCGGATACCAACCAGAGTCTTAGAGGATCAGTCTCCATTTGAAGTCCTGAACAAGGTCAAGCCCTCTTTGGATCATCTAAGAGTATTTGGATGCTTGTGCTATGTTCTGGTGCCAGAAGAAATGAGGAACAAGTTGGAACCAAGGGGTACTAAAGCCATGTTCATTGGCTACTCCACAAGTCAAAAGGGATTCAAATGCTTTGATCCCTCAACAAGAAAGCTGTTAGTATCTCGGGATGTCAAGTTTCTTGAGTCAAGGGGATACTATGAAGAGAAGAGCTGGGAAGATCTTAAGGATCTAGCTCAACCATCTGATAAGGCAGCAAGTCTTAGGATGATAATGGAAGGGCTTGGAATTAATCTGACCCAAGATCAGCAAAGGGCACCTGAACCACAGGAAGCTGAAGAACCATCCCACCTTGATCATGAGGGGGGAAATGAACCAGGAGTTGATGACATAAAGGGCGGGAGCACTGGAAGTCCTGAGCAAGGTGTGATGGAACATGAGGAAGCAAATGAAGTTCCTGAACCAGAAGGCAAGATGAGCATGAGGAAGCAGTTGAGGAAGTTCAAGCCCCATTAAGGAGAAGCACTAGAGTAAGAAGACATCCATCTAATTGGGTGAATACTAGGGTCTACTATAATGCCCAAGCTGTTGCTCACCCTAGTCAAGCTGTCTGCTCTTTTGCCGATTTTCCTAAGGAGCATTGTGCCTTCATCAGTAGTTTGGATGAGAGTCAGGTTCCTCGGTATTATGAGGAAGCGATGGAGGATAAAGAATGGAAGGAGTCAGTAAGTGATGAAGCAGGTGCTATGATCAAGAATGAAACTTGGTATGAGAGTGAGCTACCAAAAGGGAAGAAGGCGGTTACTAGTAGATGGATCTTCACCATCAAGTATCTACCAAATGGGAAGATAGAAAGGAAGAAGACAAGACTTGTTGCAAGAGGTTTCACCCAAACCTATGGAGAGGACTATGTTGACACCTTTGCTCCTGTGGCAAAGCTCCATACCATTCGGATTGTTCTCTCCATTGCAACCAACTTGGGGTGGAACCTATGGCAAATGGATGTGAAGAATGCTTTCTTGCAAGGTGAACTAGAAGAGGAAGTGTACATGTACCCTCCTCCGGGTCTTGAGAGTCTAGTGAAACCAGGAAATGTTCTGAGGCTAAGAAAGGCTATCTATGGGTTGAAGCAGTCTCCAAGAGCCTGGTATCACAAGTTAAGCACTACCCTGAATGGCCGTGGCTTCATCAAATCCGAGCTTGATCACACCCTGTTCACTCTTACCTCTACAACAGGTATTATTGTCCTCCTAGTCTGTGTTGATGATATCATCATAACTGGGAATGACAAGGAAGGTATTAAGGGTACTAAGGATTACCTCAAATCTGTTTTTGAAATTAAAGACTTGGGGGAAATGAAATACTTCCTTGGAATTGAGATTTGTAGATCCAAGGAAGGGTTGTTCATGTCCCAAAGGAAGTATACTCTTGATCTTTTGAAAGGTGCAGGTAAACTTGGAGGAAAAACAGCAAGGATGCCTATGGAGGATGGGTATAAGGTTCCTCGTGAGGGGGAGATAGAGGATAGCAAACCATTCCATGATGCCAAGCTTTACAGAAAGCTAGTGGGTAAGCTAATATACTTAACTATCACCCGTCCTGATATATGTTTTGCTGTGAACCAGGTAAGCCAACACATGCAAATCCCAAAGGAACACCACTGGAACATGGTGGAACGGATCCTGAGCTATCTGAATGGTTCTCCTGGCCAAGGAGTATGGATGGGATGCAACAACAACACTGAAGTGGTGGGTTACTGTGATGCGGATTGGGCTGGTGATAGAACAGATAGGAAGTCCACTACTGGCTACTGCACGTTCATTGGAGGGAACCTTGTTACATGGAAGAACAAGAAGCAGAAGGTGGTGTCTTGCTCCAGTGCTGAAGCTGAGTACAGAGCAATGATGAAGTTGACAAATGAACTTGTCTGGATTAAAGGCATCTTGAAGCATCTTGGTATTGAGCATTCCACTCCAATGACAATGCATTGCGACAACCAAGCTGCTATCCACATAGCCACCAACTCAGTTTTCCACGAGAGGACCAAGCACATTGAAGTTGATTGCCACAAGGTGAGGCAAATGATTGGGTTAGGGGTGATCTTACCTTGCTATACTAGGAGTGAGGATCAGCTTGCGGATGTGTTCACTAAGGCAGCAAGACAAAAGACAATGGAGTCCATCCATGGCCGGTTGGGACTCATTGATCTTACCCAACTCAGCTAATCCTCTGCTATGGGGTCTTTACTCTTTTTCCCTCATCAAGGTTTTATCCCAAAAAGGGTTTTCCTTGATGAGGTTTTTAATGAGGAAGACCTTATAGCCTTCCAAGCTCGACTTGTTCCACATGGTCAAGCTTGAGGGGGAGTGTTGAGTTGAGGAGTTCTGATAAGTTAGAATGGTGTAGGAGCTTTGGGTTAAGAAGTATAAAGAGAAGAGAAAGGATTGGAGAAGTTTGGTGTCGACCATGTCCGTACAGGCCGTACAGGCCGTACAGATTATGGTCGACCCAAATACTCGACCAAAAAGGGTGAAAGATGATCCGGGTAAATCAAAGAGTAACCAGAGAAGCTTACCGTGCCTTACCTTGATCTATCCGGTAAAAAGCAGTCTGGATAAGGTGTGTACAGGCTGTAAAGGGATCAGCATCTTGTCAAAGATGCTGATGCTCTTCTTGTGGCTCCCCTTGGTCGAACGTTGGAAGAGAGGCGCGCCTAATGCTTCTGTCCACACATTTGCTCTTCCTTTTGTTTCTGAAAACCCTTGTAGCTCTCCTATATATTCATTCTGTCGAGTATCAACAATAATCAAGCAGTTCTTTCTTTTCTTTCTCTCTTGGCCGAAATGGTTTCTCTCATCAATCTGTTCTTAATCTCTCTATTCTTTTAGTTTCTCTTTGATTCTGTCTAAACATTCATCTCTATTCTCTTATTCTCTAAAGATTTCATACATTGCCCTTGAGATTCCAGAGAGAATGACTTATCATCAATTTCTGCTTCAGTGTTGTTTGGCTTCACCAACACTTCTCCTTTTGTCAGAGTCTTTTGTTCTGCTTCTGGTGAGTGTTCTTCTAATACCTGAGATACTGTAACAAGGCTACTAGGCTCCTCCGGTTCAAAACAAGTTAGTTCTTCACAGGTTTTATTGATAACAAGTTCAGATTGAGGAGAGAAAAGAGAACACTCAGGTTCTATTTCAGGTTCTTTAATCACCTTAGATGGCTCTGTTTTCAGCTCTTGGATAGCCTGCTCTTTCTTGCTACAACTTCTTGGACCATCAACCTTTGAGGAAGGACGTGAGGTTGGTATCCTCTGCTGGTCTGTTTCAAAATCTTGAAGTACTTGTTGTCCAATTCTTTTGAAATCATCTTGAAACTCTTGGCTGTCCAAATAATCAAGTGCTGCTTGTTGTTTCTGAGACTTCTTTATGGGATCACGACCATAGAAAGCTCTTGTCTCTTCTCTGGCATGTATAGGACGTTCTCTGCTCCTCCTAATTATTTCCTCTTGCCTCACTGGTCGTGCCTTTTCCTGCACAGAATCAGAATAGTTAAAAACCGATTTTTCTTTTCTTATCAAATTCTGTCTTTTTTCCAGCAAACTCTTTGTGGAAGAACTAAATTGATCATGATGTGTGATCCTCCTGTTAAGCCTTTCAAGTGATCTCCTAGATTGTATCCTTTCCTGCTCATAAACAGAATCATCAATAGCATAAGAATCTCTTTTTTCTCATAGATTTTCCCCTTCTCTCCAAGGCTGCTTTTGTTGCAGAGTTGAACTGGTTATAATCTAATTCCTTTTCAGGACGTCTCCTTCTGCCATTTCTTCCTGTTAAGAAACTCAACAAGAAAAATTAGCACAATAACAGATAGCTGAAGCCTTACTTCTCTCAGTGTTTCTCTCAAGTGTTTTCTATGAGTTTTCTCTGTGAATCCAGTAGCTCGGCAACAAACAAAGATCAAGCCTTAAGAGAACAAACCCCAATCCCAAAACAGAAGAAAGAGATAGACAGATTGCAAGATTTTTGTTTGCAAGAGGCTTTACCACCAGGGATGGATTTCTCCTCAGCCAGGCTGGATTTCTCCTTATTTACAAAGGAAATAAATAGAAAAGGAGAAGAGAGGATCTGGAATCACTTGAAGAAGAAGCAACAAATCCGAGCAGACTTGGAATGCAAGTATGTCCGTACAACACTTGCCTCCCAAGTCACCCAAGCTTAACCTAACGTGTCTTCAGAGTCAAGGCAAGTTTAAACTCACCTTGGTGGACATCAGAAAGAGGAGAAGACCGTTGGAGATATTATGGGAACAAGAGGAATGAATAAAATAAGGAGAAGTCACATGTTCCACTTCTGCTCTCTGCTCCAGCTGTGAGGACAAGTCACTTTCAGTGCCTTGAGCAGAATACAACAGAACATTTGTTTATTATTTCTCTTGTTTCTGTCTTAGGCATCTTTCCTTTATATATTTGTATCCTCACACTTATTCTAATCAAGGAAAAGAGTTCCTTCTCTCTCTTTCTCTCTTGCATACGAAATTCTCTCTCTCTCTCTCTCTTGGATTTAAACTCATCTTTCTCTCTGTTCTTGAGCTTGTTCTTCATTGTTCTTCATTTACTTTCATGGTATCAGAGCCTTAAGCTCCTAAACCTTTCACTTTCTTCCGCAAACACACTCTACTTCCTTCACTCTACCTTTCTATCCGAATAGTTTCTGGTTTTCTTGAAGAACATCCTTTTATCCAGTGGATATTAGTCTTGTTCTTGCAAGTTTCTGGGCTGTTCTTCACCATTTCTCTTTATTTCTCTTCATTTCTCTTCATATCTTCACCATATAAAGAGATAGTAGCTTGTTTCTCCTTTTTTTCTAGCTTTTGCAGTGTTCAAATTTCAATTTCTACCCAGCACACTCTATTACCCACTGGACAATAACAAGTCAAAATGAAGCAACACAATCAAATAGTCTTTCCAGTCACTCTAAAAGGTTTAAACTACCTTCTATGGTCGAGATTGACCAAGACAGCCCTTGGTGGTAGAGGTCTATGGGAGCACATCACTTCAGGAGAAGCCCCAAGACAAATCACACATGGAGAAGATGGCAGAGAAGTTGTAGTGACAGATGAAGGCAAATGGGTTCTAGAAGATGTCATGGTGTTGTCTGCCTTGCAAGGTTCTCTGTATGGTCCCATAATGGAAGCTTACTCCTACTGTGAGACAGCAAAGGAGTTGTGGGACACCTTACAAAAATTCTATGGAAACACCTCTAACCTCAGCAGAGTCTTTGAAGTGAAGAGGACAATCAACAACTTGCATCATGAGGATATAGACTTTAACAAACACTTTCGAAAGTTCAGAGCATTGTGGGCTGAACTTGAGATGCTGAGACCAAGCACCACTGATCCAACCATCCTGAATACAAGGCGTGCGGAGGAAAAAGTATTTGGGTTACTCGTCACCCTTAATCCTACTTTCAATGAGGTTATCAAACACATTTTAAGAGCTAAGGAGCTGCCCAGTCTAGATGATGTGTGTGCTCAACTACAGAAAGAACAAGGTTCTGATGGGCTGTTTGGTGGTAAAGGAGAGCTATCCATGGTTAATAAGGCCGAGAAGATGGAGACTGCTTCAGCAAACAAAGCTTAATATAAGCCAGGAGGGGATAAGAGCATGACTTGTGAGCATTGCAAGAAGCAAGGACACTCCAAGAACAACTACTGGATTCTCCAACCCCACCTCAGGCTACCTAAGTTCAATCAGACCAGAGCTCATGAAGCAAGACCTCAAGACACAGAACCAGCCAATGTCTCTATGCGCATGGGAGAGGATGGAGGAGCCATGATCTCAACAACACATGCGGTTGGGTCTACCTCTCAGGCCATACATCAACCTCCTAATGATGATGCCTTTATCTGCAAGTCAGACATTGAGGCCCTCATAAAGGCTCTCAATGCAAACTCTGGTAACACTAGTATTAATGCTTTAAATTCTATTCACACTGCATCACAAACTACTAGGCCTTTGATAATTGACTCAGGAGCTTCTCATCACATGATTAGGGATTTTAAACTCATTAGCAATGTCAAACCAGCTCTAGGTAGTGTAGTGATTGCAAATGGTGATAGGTTCCCTATTGAAGGAATAGGAAATCTGAATCTGTTTAATAAAGAGTCTCAAGCCTTTTACATGCCTACTTTCACATCTAATTTATTATCTGTTAAAAGAGCCACTAATGATCTGGATTGCAAGGTTATTTTCAGTCCTAATGATGTGTGCTTTCAGGACAATAAGACCAGTATGATGCTGGGAAAAGGTGTGAGCAAGGGAGAGCTGTATTTACTTGAAGACACTAAGCTTATCTCAGATTCTACTTGTGCTTTTAATTCTGCTTCTGTTTTAGTTAGTGATGTGTTATGGCATGCTAGATTAGGCCACCCTCATTCTCGAGCCTTAGGATTGATGTTACCTAATCTATCTCTTAAAAATGAAACTTGTGAGGCATGTATCCTTGGTAAACACTGCAAATCTGTTTTTCCTAAGTCATTGACCATCTATGAGAATTGCTTTGATTTAGTACACTCTGATGTGTGGACAGCACCCTGTGCATCTAGATAAAATCATAAGTACTTTGTTACTTTCATAGATGAAAAATCTAAGTATACTTGGCTCACACTGATTCAAAGCAAAGATAGAGTTTTAGAAGCATTTATCAACTTCCAAAACTATGTAACTAACCATTTCAATTCCAAGATAAAAAAATTCAGGTCTGATAATGGTGGGGAGTATACAAGCCATGCCTTCAAACACCACTTAGCAAAACATGGGATTATTCATCAAACAAGCTGCCCATATACACCACAACAAAATGGAGTGGCTGAGAGGAAAAATCGCCACCTTATGGAGGTTGCAAGAAGCATGATGTTTCACACCAATGTACCTAAGAGATTTTGGGGAGATGCTGTAGTGGCAGCATGCTATCTAATCATTAGGATCCCAACCAAAATCTTCCAAGACACTTCCCCATTTCAGGTACTGAATAAAGTAAAACCTCCCATTGATCATTTGCGTGTGTTTGGGTGTGTGCGCTATGTCTTGACACCAGGTGAACAGAGAAACAAGCTAGACCCCAAGAGTGTTAAGGCCATGTTTCTTGGATATTCTCATACACAAAAAGGGTACAAGTGCTACTCACCAGAATCCAGAAGATTAATGGTCTCCAGGGATGTCAAGTTTGTGGGCTCAATGTTTTGCCTAGCCTTCTCATAGATCCGTTGGACCATCTCTGCTTTCTTCTTACCATCTAGACTGATCCTTTCACACTCAGGTAAAGGCATTAGGTCCAAAGGAGAGGTGGGATTGAACCCATACACAATCTCAAAAGTTGAATACTTAGAAGCAGAATGCATAGCATGATTGTATGCAAATTCACAGTGTGGTAAGTATTCTTCCCAAGTTCTTAAGTTCTTTCTAATGAATGCACGCAGGAGTGTTCCTAGAGTTCTATTGACTACTTCAGTTTGTCCATCAGTTTGTGGATGACATGTAGTAGAAAACAACAGTTTAGTGCCTAGCTTAGACCAAAGAGTCTTCCAAAAGTAACTAAGAAACTTAGTGTCCCTATCAGAAACTATAGTCCTAGGCATGCCATGTAAGCGAACAACTTCTTTAAAGAACAATTAGCAACATGCTATGAAATGTGCCGTCTTAGAGAACCTATCAACAACAACAAAGATTGAATCCTTTCCGGTTCTAGTCCTAGGCAATCCAACAACAAAGTCCATGGAAATGTCATTCCAGGGATGGTGTGGAATAGGTAAAGGAGTATACAAACCCTGGGATTGGACTTGGGACTTGGCATGCTTGCAAGTAGCACACCTCCCACAGATTCTCTCCACATCTCTCTTCATGTGCGGCCAATAGAAGTGATCCTGCAAAACTTTTAAGGTCTTGGCAATCCCAAAATGCCCCATTAGGCTGCCCCATGGGATTCCCTGACAAAAAGATCTCTCAAAGAGCAGTTAGGCATACACAATCTATTGTCATAAAACAAGAATCCTTCCTGTCTAAAGTAATGCCCTGCAGCAAACTTCTCACAAGATGCATAAGCTTCCTTGAAATCATGGTCAGTATCATACATATCTTTTATCTGCTCAAATCCAAGTATCTTAGCATCTAGAGTCGTCAAGAGAACATACCTCCGAGATAGTGCATCAGCAACTATGTTCTCCTTACCTTGTTTATACTTGATCACGTATGGGAAGGTCTCTATGAACTCAACCCATCTTGCGTGTCTCTTGCTAAGCTTACTCAGCCCTTTTAGATACTTTAGGGACTCATGATCAGTGTGTATGACAAACTCCTTGGGCCACAAGTAATGTTGCCACGTTTGTAATGCCCTCACCAAGGCATAGAGTTCTTTGTCATAGGTTGCATAGTTGGAGTGGCTTCTCCAAGATTCTCACTGAAGTATGCTATAGGTTTCCTATCCTGCATCAACACAGCACCAATTCCAATTCTTGAGGCATCACATTCTATTTCAAACGTTTTAGTAAAGTCAGGAAGCATAAGAAGAGGTGAATGCCTTCTCTTGTGCTTCTCCCCACTTGAATCCGACATCCTTCTTTATCACTTCAGTCAAGGGAGCTGCAATGGTGCTAAAGTCTCTCACAAAATGCCTATAGAACCCAGCAAGCCCATGGAAACTCCTCACTTCTCCTACTGTGGTTGGACTCGGCCAGTCTTTGATGGCTTTGATCTTCTCCTCATCGACCTTAACTCCATCTGCACTCACAACAAAACCTAGGAAAACCAAGTTATCCGTGCAAAAGGTGCACTTCTTCAAGTTGGCATAAAGCTTTTCATTCCTTAAAACATTCAGGACAGCCCTAAGTGTTCTAGATGTTCTTCTAAGTTCTTGCTATATACTAACATGTCATCAAAGTATACTACAACATAAATGCCTATGAATGATCTAAGAACATGATTCATTAACCTCATGAATGTACTAGGTGCATTGGTTAATCCAAATGGCATAACTAACCACTCATATAATCCATGTTTAGTTTTGAATGCAGTTTTCCATTCATCTCCTTCTTTCTAACTAATCTAATGATAACCACTTTTTAAATCTATCTTAGAAAAGATGCAAGAACCATGCAATTCATCAAGCATATCATCAAGTCTTGGGATAGGGTGGCGATACTTCAATGTGATGTTGTTGATTTATCTACAATCAACACACATACGCCATGTACCATCTTTCTTAGGCACTAGGAGCACTGGTACAGCACATGGGCTCAAACTCTCTCGGATATAGCCCTTCTCCATGAGTTCTTCTACTTGTCTTTGCAACTCCTTGGTCTCAACCGGATTGGTTCTGTGTGCTGGGCGGTTTGGAAGTGTAGATCCTGGAACAAAGTCTATCTGATGCTCAATCCCTCTCAAAGGTGGTAAACCAATGGGATTGTCTTTTGGAAATACATCTTGAAACTCCTGCAAAAGAGAAACCATCTCACTCGGATACACTGGTGTAGAATCTGTTAAGTTCAAAAGAGCTTCTTTAAACACAAGCAAGATAACAGATTGTTTAGAGTAAAGAGTTCTTTTGATATCACCCATGTTAGCATAGAAGTTTGGCTGCTTAGTTCCAGCCGGTTTTAGATCAATCTCCTTCTTCTTTTGGAGCTGAATCTGATCTTGTTGAACTTCCTTAGTGGTGCGGCCTGGATAGGCTTGTTCTCCACGGATCACTTGAAGGGGATTGATAGAGGGTTGATCTAGAGGCTACTAGCACTTGGATCTGATGATGAACTGCTCTCCTTGGCGATGGGGATGCCTCGGAGATGTGTTGGTACTCAATGACACAAGATTACCTTGTATTGTCGTTGATGGATCACAAGGAATTCCTTCCTTTAGATGAAGATCAATGTTCCTTTAGCTGAACAGAGAAAGCAGAAGACGAGACAAGCAAATTGCTAAAGGTTTTCGAGATTGATTGAATGAGTTCCAAGCTGCCTGCGGCGCTTCCTTATATAGAAAGCTACGTCTAACCCTAAACCTAAACCGAGTTGGTTTTGGTCTTGTCTAATCCTATTCCTAATTGGTTTTCTAACCCTAAACCCAATTGCAATTGGTTTACCCTGAATTCGAAAAATCCTAAATCTAATTGTCTTTGGTTTACTTATTACAAATCGAGATCACATTAAACCAACATGCTGGTTCTTCACTCTTGATTGATTCCTCCTCTTGTCTCACGTGCTCAAGCAGAGCTAGTAAAGCTTGCCTCTGAGCTTTTGTCTTTGATCTTGTAATCAGTCCAACTAAGAAGATCAAGTCATCTTGAGCTGCATTCTGGTCCATCTCTTCCTCTCCACTCATCCAGTCGGCTACGTAGGGATCTACTTGCTCTAGCTCCTCCATCAGCTCCTGGATCTCTCCCTGGTAAGCCTCCTCCTCTGGTTCGTTGGCGTCTTGGCAGTTGGATTGACTTGAGGTTGCATTTGACCCAATGGTGGTCGCACCATCCCCTCCTCCTTGAAAAGGATTTGACCTCAAATCCGATTCATCTGCAACAAAAGGGATCAAGTCAGAAACGTTGAATGTTGAACTAATGGTGTACTTACCTTGGAGATCAATCTGGTAAGCATTGTTGTTGATCCTCTTGAGTACTTTGAAAGGACTGTCTGTCCTTGGCATCAGCTTGGACTTTCTCTCATTAGGAAACCTCTCCTTCCTGAGGTGGATCCACACGAGATCACCCGGTTCTAGCACCAATTCTCTCCTGCCTTTGTTTTTCTTTCTTGCATACCTTTTGGTGCGGTCCTCTATGTTCCTTCTGACCTATTCATGCAAAGATCTAACAAACTCGGCCTTCTTCTGACCATCAAGGTTAGTCTGCTCTTTCAAAGGTAAAGCAAACAAGTCTAATGGAGACAAGGGATTGAATCCATAGACGGCTTAAAAAGGAGTGAGCTTAGTGGCTGAATGCATTGACCTATTGTATACAAACTCTACATGCGGCAAACAATCTTCCCAAGTCCTAATGTTCTTTTTGATGATAGCACGCAAGAGGGTAGACAATGTCCTATTGACAGTCTCAGTTTGCCCATCAGTTTGTGGATGGCGAGTGGTTGAGAATAGCAATCTAGTTCCTAATTTCCCACACAATGTTTTCCAGAAATAGCTAAGAAACTTAGAGTACCTATCAGAAACTATGGCCCTGGGCATTCCATGCAACCTAACAACTTCTTTAAAGAATAGATCAGCCACTAAGGATGCATCATCAGTCTTATCGCAAGGTATGAAATGTGCCATCTTAGAAAACCTATCAACCACCACAAAGATGCTATCTCTACCCTTTCTAGTTCTAGGCAGTCCCAAAACAAAGTCCATAGATATATCAACCCAAGGTTCTGTAGGAATAGGGAGTGGAGTGTACAAACCTGTTGGTTGCACCTTGGACTTGGCCTGCTTGCACACGACACACCTTGAGCACACCTTCTCCACCTCTTTCTTCATGTTAGGCCAATAGAAGTGTTCCTGCAAGGTAGACAGTGTCTTGGCTACGCCAAAGTGTCCCATCAACCCTCCTCCATGAGCTTCCCTAACATATAGTTCCCTCAAAGAACCACAAGGCACACACAAGCGGTTATCATAGAAAAGAAACCCTTTCACTTGATAAAACTTTCCACTAGCATGTTTCTCAGTGTTTCTAAAAGCTTCCTGAAACTCTGGATCATCAGCATAACAAGACTTAAGGTGTTCAAATCCCAAAAGCTTTGTTTCCATAGAAGATAATAGAACATACCTTCTTGAGAGTGCAGCAGCAACTACATTCTCCTTACCTTGCTTGTACTGGATGACATAAGGAAATGTCTCAATGAACTCGAACCACCTAGCATGCCTCTTGTTCAGCTTCTGTTGTCCCTTGAGATGCTTAAGAGACTCATGATCCGTATGGATCACAAATTCTTTAGGCCAGAGGTAGTGCTGCCATGTCTGTAGAGCTCTCACCAAGGCGTACAGCTCCTTGTCATAGGTTGGGTAGTTCAATGTGGCGCCTCCAAGCTTCTCACTGAAGTAAGCTATAGGCCTCTTTTCTTGCATCAGCACGGCTCCAATTCCCACTCCAGATGCATCACACTCTATTTCAAATGTTTTAAGAAAGTCAGGGAGTACAAGTAAAGGAGCACTGGTTAACTTCCCTTTTAGCAATTGGAAGGCATCTTCCTGAGCTTTTTCCCCATACGAATCCCACATTCTTCTTGATGACTTCAGTGAGTGGGGCAGCAATGGTGCTGAAGTCTTTCACAAACCTCCTGTAGAAGCCAGCAAGTCCATGAAAACTTCTAACTTCTCCAATGGTTTTAGGAGTCGGCCACTCCTTGATAGCCTTCACCTTCTCTTCATCAACCTGTATGCCCTGTAATGTAACAACAAAACCTAGAAAGACAAGGTTATCTGTTCCAAATGAGCACTTCTTGTAATTAGCATACAGATTCTCTTTCCTAAGCACATCTAAAACCTGTCTCAAGTGCTCAACATGTTCTTTCATGGTCTTACTGTAAATGAGAATATCATCAAAGTACACAACCACAAATCAACCTATAAGAGCTCTCAAGACATGGTTCATCAACCTGGTGAAAGTGCTAGGTGCGTTAGTAAGACCAAATGGCATGACAAGCCACTCATACAATCCTAACTTAGTCTTAAAAGCAGTTTTCCACTCATCTCCTTCTTTCATTCTAATCTGGTGGTAACCACTCTTTAAGTCAACCTTAGAAAAGACACATGAACCGTGTAACTCATATAACATGTCATCTAAGCGAGGGATAGGATGTCTATACTTAACTGTGATGTTGTTGATGGCTCGGCAATCCACACACATGCGCCAGCTTCCATCCTTGGTGGGTACCAGTAGAACAGGTACAGCACAAAGACTCAAGCTCTCTCTGATGTGGCCCTTCTCCAAGAGATCATTGACTTGTTTCTGAAGCTCCTTGGTCTCAACAGGATTGGTCCTGTATGCTGGACGGTTTGCGAGTGAAGCTCCTGGTACAAAGTCAATTTGGTGCTCAATGCCTCTGATGGGTGGCAAACCAATTGGATTATCTTCTGGAAAGACATCCCTATACTCCTGCAAAAGACACTCAATCTCTTTTGGAATAACTGGTTCATGATTAGCCCCGGTGGTTAGTAACTCTTTGAACAAAACAAGGATCATGGGCTGTTGAGTGTTCAATGCCTCCTTGATCTCTTTAGAAAAAGCAAAAAGGTTATGAGTACTTACCTTGGCCGTGTCCTCCTTGAGTGAAGCTGAAACTGTGGCCTTAGCTTCTTCTCTTCTCAGCTTAAGTTGAACCTGATCTTGATGCACTTCTTGTGGAGTCAATGGCACCAGAGTGATGTTTCTTTCCTTGTGAACAAAGGAATGCCTATTCGTGTAGCCATCATGCACTGCCCACTTGTCATATTGCCATGGGCGGCCCAGCAAGATGTGACTAGCCTCCATAGGTAGGACATCACAAGTGATCTCATCCTGGTATCTCCCAATGGTCAGGGGCACCATCACTTGTTTGGTCACTCGCATTTCACTTTCTTCACTTAGCCACTGGAGTGTGTATGGCTTGGGGAGATTGCGGACAGTAAGGCTCAGCTTGTTCACTAGTGTCTCACTTGCCACGTTTGTGCAGCTCCCTCCATCAATGATCAAGCTACACACCTTGTCTAGGACTAAACACCTGGTGTGAAACAAATTCTCTCTCTGTTCATATTCTTTCGCCTTTGGTTGAACATTGAGAGTCCTCCTGGTGACTAGAAGCTCTCCCTTGACAGGGTAATCCACGTCCTCCTCAGATAGCTCCTCTTCATCCTCCGAGACTACATCTCCATTGTCGAGCATGATCATGATCTTTTTGTTGGTACACTCATTAGCATAGTGTCCAAAGCCATGACACTTAAAGCACTTGACATTCCGGGACCTAGTAGGTGTTGCTGGTCCTTTGCCCTTGTCATCACGCGTGGAACCTACTGCTGAGGTTCCTTCTTTAGGCTTAGAGAAGGACTTGTCATCCTTTGAGTAGGCTGGTTTTGAAGCAGATCCGAATTGAGACTTGGCAGTGCTTCTCCTTTTGTTTTGTTGCTCAATCAGAATGGCTTTGTGCAACAACTCATCCATGTCCTCATAATCTTGTAGCTCCAGCCTATCTTGGATATCCCGGTTGAGTCCTCCTTGGAATCTAGCCATGGTTGCTTCAGCATCCTCAACCACTTCAGCCTTCATGATGAGTGTCTCCAACTCCTGGTGATAGTCCTCTACACTCTTTGTTCCTTGAGAAAGTCTTCTCAATCTCTGGTGAAGGTCTCGTCCATAGTGAGCAGGGACAAACCTCTTCTTCATCAAGGTTTTCATCTCAAACCAAGAAGTGATTTGGGGCTCTCCTTTAGGTTTCAAGAATCATAATGAAATAAAAACCATAGTCTAAACTTAAACTAAGATAGAAATGTGGTTGGTCCTAATATGCATACATATCATGCATATCCTAATATACATCAACTAGGTGATTTGTGAAGCAAACTAAGGCCTCGTTAAAAACCTAACTTTAGAAAACCCATTGGGACAAAACCAAATGTAGGGAAAAAGAGCACACTTAGGTTGCTTGCCTAGTTGATGATCAGCTTGATAAAGAGGTAGCTTGAATGGTGGTGAGGGTGTCTTGGTTGATCAAGCTTCGGCCAAGACAATCTTCTTGTATGAGGGACATCTTAAGTAATCCTCCAATAGCTTCCTTGAGCTTCTTTGATCTGGAACGAGTCATAGGCCCTTCTGGAATAGACAATGCATCTTCATCAATTGGTTTGTCCATCAGCTCACCATCTCCATTAGTTGGCTGGTCCATGATCACATCATCCCCTCCCTCTTTAAAAGGATTTGTCCTCAAATCTGGCTCATCTGCGACAAAAGGGATCAAGTCAGTAACGTTGAAGCTATTACTCGCATCATACTTACCTTGGAGGTCCAGCTTGTAGGCATTGTTGCTGATCTTCTTTATGACCTCAAAAGGTCCATCGACCCGCGGCATCAGTTTAGATTTCCTTTCATTTGGAAATCTCTCTTTCCTTAGATGTACCCACACTTGGTCACCAACTTCAAACACCTTCTCACATTTTCCTTTGTTGGAATGTTTGACATACTGCTTTGTTTTATCTTCAATGTTGCGTCTAGCTTGCTCATGAATCTGCTGTACCATCTCAGCCTTCTTCTTGCCATCCATACTAACTCTTTCACACTCAGGTAAAGGCATTAGATCCAAAGGAGAGGTGGGATTGAACCCATAAACAATTTCAAATGGTGAAAACTTAGAAGCAGAATGCATAGCATGATTGTATGCAAATTCACAATGAGGCAAATAGTCTTCCCATGATTTCAAGTTCTTTTTAATGAATGCTCTCAAAAGAGTTCCTAGTGTCCTATTGGGTACTTCGGTTTGCCCATCAGTTTGTGGATGGCATGTGGTTGAGAACAATAGCTTAGTGCCTAGCTTAGACCAAAGGGTCTTCCAGAAATAACTTAGAAATTTAGCATCTCTATCTGACACTATAGTTCTAGGCATGCCATGCAAACGGACTATCTCTTTAAAGAACAAGTTGGCTACGTGTAATGCATCATCAGTCTTGTGGCAAGCAATGAAATGTGCCATTTTTGAAAACCTATCTACCACAACAAAGATAGAATCCTTTCCAGTTCTAGTTCTAGGCAATCCTACAATGAAGTCCATAGAGATATCATTCCGTGGGTGATAAGGGATAGGTAATGGAGTGTACAAACCATGAGATTGGACCTTGGATTTAGCTTGTTTGCACGTTGTACACCTTCCACAGATTCGTTCAACATCTCTCTTCATGTGTGGCCAAAAGAAATGATCCTGCAAAACCTTAAGGGTCTTGGCAATTCCAAAATGCCCCATGAGGCTTCCTCCATGAGATTCCCTGACAAACAAATCTCTCAAAGAGCAGTTAGGCACACAAAAACGATTGTCATAGAATAAGAACCCATCCTGTCTAAAGTAATGCCCAGC
Source organism: Moricandia arvensis (assembly GCA_905132765.1). Taxonomy (NCBI): domain Eukaryota; kingdom Viridiplantae; phylum Streptophyta; class Magnoliopsida; order Brassicales; family Brassicaceae; genus Moricandia; species Moricandia arvensis. The sequence goes on along the minus strand of CAJHQP010003724.1, from coordinate 24,400 downwards.
AGCAAATTTTTGCACAAGACTTGTATGCATCCCCAAAATCTTTATCAGTTTCATACATACCTTTGAGTTGCTCAAATCCTAAGAGCTTGGCATCAAGAGTGTTCAAGAGTACATACCTTCGTGATAGTGCATCAGCAACTATGTTTTCTTTACCTTGTTTATACTTGATGACATAGGGAAAAGTCTCAATGAACTCCACCCACCTTGCGTGTCTCTTGCTGAGCTTGCTTTGTCCTTTTAGATACTTGAGGGATTCATGATCCATGTGGATCACAAACTCTTTGGGCCAGAGGTAATGTTGCCATGTTTGTAAAGCTCTGACTAATGCATACAACTCCTTGTCGTAGGTAGCATAATTGAGGGTTGCGCCTCCAAGTTTTTCACTAAAGTATGCTATAGGCTTCCTATCCTGCATCAATACAGCAGCAATACCAATCCCTGAGGCATCACATTCAATTTCAAATGTTTTAGAGAAATCAGGAAGTATAAGGAGAGGAGATTGAGTAAGCTTCTCTTTAAGTGTTTGGAAGGCAGCTTCTTGTGCTTCTCCCCATTTGAATCCAACATCTTTCTTGACAACTTCTGGTGCGATCCTATTCAGGCATAAACTCAATGGATTGAAAACAATGTATGGGTCAGCTATACCAGTGATCATGGTGCAGCTTAATGGACAGTTTCAAGGTCTCATTGGAATGATCTATGAGGTTCTAGATAGAGATAAGAGAAGATGTCTTGCTACAACAGAACGTGGAGGATCTAAATCTCATCAGGAGACACTCCAATACTCAGCTATGGTCGTGGGTTATCATGAAGAAGGAGGGGAAGGCCAAGAAGAACCAGCTTGTTTGTTTATTTCCTGTATTTGTAATTTCAGTTTTTGTAAACCAAGTTCTAATAGGATTAGGAGTAATAAACCAATTTCGAATTGGATTAGGATTAGAATTTAGTAAACCAATTTCAATTAGGATTAGGGTTAGAGTAAACCAATCTGGTTTAGGATTAGGTTTTCTATTTTCTGCTTTAAAAACTTGTAGCCACGTTTTTGGCATTCAATCAAGCAATAAACTTTTTTTGTCGTTTCTTCTCTGAGGAGATCTGGTTACTTTGTTCTATAATGAACACTTTCCATTGTTAAGGAGGTTGATCTTCTGTGGGAATCATCCTAGACATCAAGCAGGACGCCCCTGTGTCTCAGGAGTAGCAAAACAGCTTCTGAGCAATCCATAGCTCTTTAGCAAAGCCCATCATCATCATCTATCATACACCCACGCCCCCTTCAAGTGATCCTGGGAGAGACAGCCATTCCAGGGCCGTACCAAGTGGTATCAGAGCTACTTGAAGGTTAGGGTTTGTGTTCTTACTCTGAAATCACGAGATCTATCAGTTACCAAGCATATATTCCATGTATTCTTATGGAATCAAGAGAAAGCATGAGCAGAAGGTTGCGAGAAAAGCAACAAGGGAGTTGTTGCATGAAGGCAAAGGATCTAATAAGAAAGCTGAGCTGACCAGTGATTATGAGCACGTACAGGAGGCAAGCAGGAAGACAAAACATGGTTATTTGCATAGCCAACAATTCCAAGATGACTTGAGAAGAAATTTGCTTCAAGCTTTCGAGGGTTTAATAGTTATTGTACCAACAAAGCTAGATCGTGAGCCACTGAAACCTCCTGATCTAAATCCACCTGAGGAAGCACGAGATGGAGAAGCAAAGAAAGTTGTTTTGGATCAGTTTGGGTCGTGGTCTAAGGCAGCTTTAAAACAGGTTGAGGAGGAAGAGGAGATTGAGTCAAAACCGACAATTTCTTTTCAGGAACAACACTTGGATGATCAACTGAAACAAGAGGAGAGATCAACAGTTATGTGTGTTCACGTGCCTGGTCAAAACCAAGCTGAAGTAGGAGTAGTTGGTGGATCATCTAGAGCTACTGATTTAGTGCTTGCAGATTTGGTTTATCAAGGTGATGCTGAAACTGTGTCTTCTGATCAACTAGCCAAACCTCTTGTGTGGATTCAGAGACATCTCGTGGATCATCTAAGGTTTGTCAAGGGTCTGCAACAAGTTGTTTTTGAACCAGGAGGAAGTTTGTTTGTGTTTGATAGAAGTAATAACATTCTAGTCCAGAAAGCAGCAGCATTCAAGCTTGATTTGCAGAGTTCATTCACTCTTGGAAAACAAGATTCGTGGTCAAATCCTTTTGAAGTCAGAGAGGATGGAATGATCCAAATCAGCTGCAGTGGCAAGATAGGAGAGTTGGGAGGCAACACGTGCCTGATCAGGTCCATAACTGAGCAGAACAAGTTGAGAAGAGCAAATCAGGAACTAGTTGTGGTTACAGAGAAGCCAAAACTGGAGGATGAGTATGGAGACCAATGCACACGACCACCTGACCAGAAGAAGATGACACTGAAAGTACATGTTCCCATGTCAATGAGCAGGACACTTGTAGGATCATCCTGGTGTAAAGTAGTCAGCTTCAAACTCAACAAAGTGAAGGAATCATCTGCCTTAGAAGTTACATGCATTGAGAAAAGTTCATAGATGTTTCTGAGACATGAAGAAGGATTGCAGAGCTCTGTGTTTGACCCTGGAGAGACTGGAAAGGTGATGATATTTCTTATTGTCAGGTCATACACTTTGGAGTTGAGTGATCAACGTTATATCCTCATACAGAGCTTGGATTTTGGGACAAATCCTTTTAAAGGAAGAGGGGATGGTGCGATCCTATTCAGGCATAAACTCAATGGATTGAAAACATTGTATGGGTCAGCTATACCAGTGATCATGGTGCAGCTTAATGGACAGTTTCAAGGTCTCATTGTAATGATCTATGAGGTTCTAGATAGAGATAAGAGAAGATGTCTTGCTACAACAGAACGTGGAGGATCTAAATCTCATCAGGAGACACTCCAATACTCAGCTATGGTCGTGGGTTATCATGAAGAAGGAGGGGAAGGCCAAGAAGAACCAGCTTGTTGGTTTATTTCCTGTATTTGTAATTTCAGTTTTTGTAAACCAAGTTCTAATAGGATTAGGAGTAATAAACCAATTTCGAATTGGATTAGGATTAGAATTTAGTAAACCAATTTCAATTAGGATTAGGGTTAGAGTAAACCAATCTGGTTTAGGATTAGGTTTTCTATTTTCTGCTTTAAAAACTTGTAGCCACGTTTTTGGCATTCAATCAAGCAATAAACTTTTTTTCTATCGTTTCTTCTCTGAGGAGATCTGGTTACTTTGTTCTATAATGAACACTTTCCATTGTTAAGGAGGTTGATCTTCCGTGGGAATCATCCTAGACATCAAGCAGGACGCCCCTGTGTCTCAGGAGTAGCAAAACAGCTTCTGAGCAATCCATAGCTCTTTAGCAAAGCCCATCATCATCATCTATCATACACCCACGCCCCCTTCAAGTGATCCAGGGAGAGACAGCCATTCCAGGGCCGTACCAACTTCAGTCAGAGGGGCTGCTATGGTGCTAAAATCCTTCACAAAGCGTCTATAGAAGCCGGCAAGTCCATGGAAGCTCCTTACTTCTCCTACTGTGGTTGGACTTGGCCAGTCTTTGATGGCCTTAATCTTCTCCTCGTCCACTTTAACCCCATCTGCACTCACCACAAATCCTAAAAAAACCAAATTATCCGTGCAGAAGGTACACTTCTTAAGGTTAGCATAAAGTTTCTCATGTCTCAAAACATCAAGAACAGCCCTAAGATGGCCTAAATGTTCCTCAAAGCTTTTGCTATAGACCAGGATATCATCAAAGTAAACCACAACAAAATGACCTATGAAAGACCTAAGGACATGGTTCATCAATCTCATGAATGTACTAGGTGCATTTGTAAGCCCGAATGGCATGACTAACCATTCGTATAGACCATGTTTAGTTTTGAATGCAGTTTTCCATTCATCACCCTCTTTCATCCTAATTTGATGGTACCCACTCTTCAAATCTATCTTAGAGAAAATGCATGAGCCATGTAATTCATCTAACATGTCATCTAGTCTAGGAATAGGGTGGTGATACTTCACTGTTATGTTGTTGATTGCTCTACAATCAACACACATGCGCCAGCTACCATCTTTCTTAGGCACAAGGAGCACTGGAACTGCACATGGGCTTAAGCTTTCTCGGATGTGGCCCTTCTCCATCAGTTCCTCTACTTGCCTTTGCAATTCCTTAGTCTCAACTGGATTAGTTTTGTAGGCTGGACGGTTTGGAAGTGTTGATCGAGGAACAAAATAATTTTTGGTGCTCAATCCCTCTTACTGGTGGAAGACCTATGGGATTGTTTTCAGGAAAGACATCATCATATTCCTGTAAAAGAGAGACAAGTTCACTCGGGTATGCCAGTGGGAGATCAGTGATGGTTAGTAGGGATTCTTTAAAGACAAGCAATAGAACAGGAGTTTGAGAGTATAGAGTTCTTTTGATTTCTCCCTGTTTGGCATAGAAGTTATGCTGCTTGCTTTGGTCTGGTTTGAGGTCGATTTCTTTCTTCTTTTGGAGCTGAGTTGATCTTGTTGAACCTCCTTAGGAGTGAGAGGTACCAAGGTAGTTTTCCTTCCTTTGAACTCAAAGGAATGCTTGTTGGTATAGCCATCATGCACCACACGCCTATCTGATTGCCAAGGCCTTCCAAGGAGGATGTGACTTGCTTCCATTGGTAACACATCACACAGGACTTCATCCTCATATCTTCCAATGGCTAGAGGCACCATCACTTGACTGGACATCTTCATCTCACCTTCCTCATTGAGACATTGTAGCCGGTATGGTTTTGGATGCCTTTGAACTTTCAGTCCCAACTTCTTTACCATTGTTTCACTAGCAACATTAACACAGCTTCCACCATCCACAATGAGACTACAAACCTTTCCTTGCACCAAACACCTCGTATAGAAAAGGTTTTCACATTGCTCAAGTTCCTCAGTCTTGGTTTGTAGGTTCAAGAGTCTTCTAGCCAGCAACAATTTTCCTCTCACTGGTTCTTCTTCATATTCTTCCTCAGACTCATCATGATCATACTCATATCTGTAGTCCTCAGACTCATACTCTCCGTTCTCCAGTAAGATCATGATGCGTTTGTTGGTGCACTCATTGGCATAGTGCCCTCTTCCTTGGCACTTGAAGCACTTGACATCCCTAGCTCTTGAACTGGTGGCTTCGGCCTTTCCTTTATCTTTCCCAAAAATGGCACTTGGTTTTGTTTCTTCTTTAGGATATGGCTTATTTTCCTTAGTGTAGGCTGGTTTCTCCTCTTTAGGTTTTAGATACCTTGAGGCTCCATAGTTGGAACAAGAGTGTCCCTTCCTCTTGAGTTGTTGTTCCACAAGTATAGCTTTGTGCAACATCTCTTCTAGCTCAACATAGTGTTGCATCTCAACATTGTCTTGGATCTTTCGGTTGAGTCCTCCTAGAAACCGAGACATAGTGGCATCTCTATCTTCAGAAATGTTTGCTCTCAATATCAGTAGCTCCATCTCTTGAAAGTACTCTTCTACGGTCCTTGATCCTTGAGTGAGCTTCCTTAGTTTCTGATGTAGATCACGGTGATAATGACTTGGGACAAACCGTTTGCGCATGATTGATTTCATCCCATGCTATGATTCAACTGGATTCTCCTGGTTTCGTCTCCTAGTGGTTACCAACTGATCCCACCAGCTCAAAGCATAATCATAGAACTCCGTGGCTGCTAGTTGTATCTTTTGAGCTTGAGTGTACTGCTGACAATCAAAGACCAAGTCTATCTTCTTTTCCCATTCCAAATAGGCATCCGGATCAGCCTTGCCATGGAAAGGAGGTATCTTCAGTTTTAGTCCAGCAAACTCATCCCTTTGGTGTCTCCTACCATCATGATCACGCCTCTGCCTTCTCCTGCTTTCTCTAGAAGCAGAACTATGATAGCGTTCATAGTAGTTGTCAGTTTCTTGGGAACCAGCATGTTCTTGGCGTGTGGGGATTGCCCTTTCTCTTCTAGGCTCATTGCTAGTGCCTTGACCAGTAGTTTGCCTGATCTCTTGCATAAGTTCATCACGCAACTCCTTAATGTTAGCCTTCATCAGGTCTCCCATGGTTGAGATCATAGTCTGATTGAGTTGTTGGGTCATGTCCTCCATCAACAGCTTGTTCCTTCTCATCAGTGCGGCTTCCTCATCTGATTCATTCCCCATTGTTCCTGGAACAAATCAAACACTCAACCAGTAAAGAGTTCAAATCGAAACGACAAAGGAAACAAGTTTACTTGAACAAGAAGTTTCGAAACAGAAACTTGATCAACAAGTAACAGATTCAAATCGATTACTCCAAAGGATTTTGATCAAACAAGATCAGAAAACTTATCAAAGACACAATCGACTAAGGTCCTAACACAGTTTGATGATCTATGAATCAACAGAATGGATCAAAACACAAGCAAACCTTTCAATTTTGAGATCACAAACTTGTAACGTAAACAACAAGTATTCGAAATGATTTTCAAAAAAAATTCGTGATCTAGACTCGTAAATCAATCAACTTTCCACGAAACAAACAAAGATCAATCGATTTAGAACCAGTATAAGAATAGATCAATCGATTTTCAGATAAGGGAACAATGATCAATCACAACAACAGAGTAGATGAATCGATCACAGATTGACTCGATGAACAAACTTATAGATTTCTCAGTTTTATAAATCAAACGATCAGATTCATCAATAGAACTCACAAGGATGAAAAGATCAATCGATAAACACAAGAACAAGATCAGATCACTCGTTATAATCAACACAAAAGACAAATCGATCAAAAACTTAAGAGAATATGAAAAGATAGGATCAAAAACAGAAAGGATAACAAGAACTCCCCTTCCAGAGATGCTCTGATACCACTTAACACGTTCCTAGGATGCTTCTCTGGATTGTTTGGGATAGATCCTTGCGTAAACGAATCAAAAGACTCAAGTTTACCAAGGCTTGTGGATCGATTGGTGACACAAATAGGTGTGGAAGATCTCCTTGATACTCCTAGGCACTAGATCGGATATGACACACCAAACTAGAACCCTTAGTCGCCAGATATGACTCACCAGCAAGCTCTTGCACTCGACAAAGATCAGAGAGAAAGAGAGAATACAAAAGGTTTATGTTAAAAGACTGTGTGCCTTAGAATGAGGTTTACACGACTTTTAAATAGAAACCAAGGAACAGGCTCCTTTAGGTTTCGAGAATCATAATGAAATAAAAACCATAGTCTAAACTTAAACTAAGATAGAAATGTGGTTGGTCCTAATATGCATACATATCATGCATATCCTAATATACATCAACTAGGTGATTTGTGAAGCAAACTAAGGCCTCGTTAAAAACCTAACTTTAGAAAACCCATTGGGACAAAACCAAAGGTAGGGAAAAAGAGCACACTTAGGTTGCTTGCCTAGTTGATGATCAGCTTGATAAGGAGGTAACTTGAATGGTGGTGAGGGTGTCTTGGTTGATCAAGCTTCGGCCAAGACAATCTTCTTGTATGAGGGACATCTTAAGTAATCCTCCAATAGCTTCCTTGAGCTTCTTTGATCTGGAATGAGTCATAGGCCCTTCTGGAATAGACAATGCATCTTCATCAATTGGTTTGTCCATCAGCTCACCATCTCCATTAGTTGGCTGGTCCATGATCACATCAACTGGTTCATGATTAGCCCCGGTGGTTAGTAACTCTTTAAACAAAACAAGGATCATGGGCTGTTGAGTGTTCAATGCCTCCTTGATCTCTTTAGAAGAAGCAAAAAGGTTATGAGTACTTACCTTGGCCGTGTCCTCCTTGAGTGAAGCTGAAACTGTGGCCTTAGCTTCTTCTCTTCTCAGCTTAAGTTGCACCTGATCTTGATGCACTTCTTGTGGAGTCAATGGCACCAGAGTGATGTTTCTTTCCTTGTGAACAAAGGAATGCCTATTCGTGTAGCCATCATGCACTGCCCTCTTGTCGTATTGCCATGGGCGGCCTAGCAAGAAGTGACTAGCCTCCATAGGTAGGACATCACAAGTGATCTCATCCTGGTATCTCCCAACGGTCAGGGGCACCATCACTTGTTTGGTCACTCGCATTTCACCTTCTTCACTTAGCCATTGGAGTGTATATGGCTTGGGGTGCTTGCGGACAGTAAGGCTCAACTTGTTCTCTAGTGTCTCACTTGCCACGTTTGTGCAGCACCCTCCATCAATGATCAAGCTACACACCTTGTCTAGGACTAAACACCTGGTGTGAAACAAGTTCTCTCTCTGTTCATGTTCTTTCGCCTTTGGTTGAACATTGAGAGTCCTCCTGGTGACTAGAAGCTCTCCCTTGACAGGGTAATCCACGTCCTCCTCAGATAGCCCCTCTTCATCCTCCGAGACTACATCTCCATTGTCGAGCATGATCATGATCTTCTTGTTGGTACACTCATTAGCATAGTGTCCAAAGCCATGACACTTAAAGCACTTGACATTCCGGGACCTAGTAGGTGTTGCTGGTCCTTTGCTCTTGTCATCACGCGTGGAACCTACTGCTGAGGTTCCTTCTTAAGGCTTAGAGAAGGACTTATCATCCTTTGAGTAGGCTGGTTTTGAAGCAGATCTGAATTGAGACTTGGCAGTGCTTCTCCTTTTGTTTTGTTGCTCAATCAGAATGGCTTTGTGCAACAACTCATCCATGTCCTCATAATCTTGTAGCTCCAGCCTATCTTGGATATCCCGGTTGAGTCCTCCTTGGAATCTAGCCATGGTTGCTTCAGCATCCTCAACCACTTCAGCCTTCATGATGAGTGTCTCCAACTCCTGGTGATAGTCCTCTACACTCTTTGTTCCTTGAGAAAGTCTTATCAATCTCTGGTGAAGGTCTCGTCCATAGTGAGCAGGGACAAACCTCTTCTTCATCAAGGTTTTCATCTCAAACCAAGAAGTGATTTGGGGCTCTCCATCGCGCCTCCTTTTTGTTGCAATCTGCTCCCACCAGTTTATAGCATAACCACAGAATTCAGTGGCTGCTAACTTGACCTTCCTCTCCTCAGTGTAGTGTTGGCAACCGAAGACCAACTCTATCTTCTTCTCCCATTCCTGTGAGATTTATGTTAGAATGAGAGATTTAGAAGTAGTTTACTGCTGGAGAATGAAGAACATAAAGAACAAGAGAGAGAGAGAGAGAGATTTCGAAATTCAAAGAGAGAGAAGGATAGAAATGATTTCCTTGATTAATTCTGAAGACAACATACAATATTATAAAGAAAACAATTAGCTACTTGACAAGAGAAATAAGTATAAAATATGCTGGTCTGGACAGGGGTGAAAGTGACCCTTCACCAACTGTTCTCTCTCTTCAGATGCAGCATGTGACCAGCCTTATTATATTCATTCTTCTTGTTCCAGACTCCAACGGCTCTCTCTGCTTTCTGATGTTGCCTGAGGCGAGTTTAAACTTGCCTTGTCTTCCAAGGTAAGTTTGGTTGAGTTCTGGTAACTTGAGAGGCAAGTCTGTACGGACAGACTTGTGTTCCAAGGCTGTGCATACCAGTTTCATTTTCAAATTTCCTGAACATCTATTCTTCTTATCTCTTGTCAATGCTTTTATTCTTCATGTCAACATTCCCCCTCAAGCTTGACCATGTGGAACAATTCAAGCTTGGAAGCCATGAAGCATTCGCTCATTAAAACCTCAGCTAGGTAAAACCACATGGGAGAAAAACCAAGCCAAGGAAAAAGAGTAGAACACTTCATGGAGGAGAGATCAGTGACATGTGAGGTCTATGAGCCCAAGCTTTGGATGAATGAACTCACAGACCTTAGTACTCGCAGCCTTTGTGAAGATATCAGCTAGCTGGTCTTCACTTCTTGTGTAGCAAGGTAAGATGATCTTCTGCTCCACAGCTTGTCTTACCTTGTGACAATCCACCTCAATATGTTTAGTCCTCTCATGAAAGACTGAATTGCTAGCAATGTGTATAGCAGCCTGGTTATCACAATTCATAGTGATTGGTGTTGTGGTCTCAACTCCCAAATCCTTAAGAAGTCCTTTGATCCAGATTAGCTCACTTGAAAGCTTTCTCATGGCTCTATATTCTGCCTTAGCACTTGAACATGAAACCACCTTTTGCTTCTTGCTCTTCCAAGTTACCAAGTTGCCTCCAATAAATGTGCAATAACCAGTAGTTGATCTCCTATCAACCCTATCTCCAGCCCAATCAGCATCACAATAGCCTACTATCTCAGTACTCTTGTTGCAACCCATCCAAACTCCTTGCCCTGGTGCTTCTCTCAAGTACCTCAGAATCCTTTCCACCATGTTCCAATGGTGCATCTTAGGAGCTTGCATATGCTGGCTCACTTGATTCACTGCAAAGCACACATCTGGTCTTGGGATAGTGAGATATATGAGTTTTCCCACCATCCTTCTATAGTGCTTCACATCTTCATAAGCCTTATCTTCAATCTCCCCCTCATGCATCACTTTGTGCCCCTCCTCTAGAGCTGTTTTAGCAGCTCTACCACCAAGATCTCCAGCTTCCTTTAATACATCAAGAGCGTATTTCCTTTGGGACAGAAACAGTCCCTCCTTGGATCTACACATCTCAATCCCTAGAAAATATTTGAGCTCTCCCAAATTCTTGATATCAAATGTAGCCTTGAGGAAAGCTTTGGTGGAGCTGATCCCCTCTTTATCACTGCCTGTGATAATGATATCACCCACATAAATGAGGATCACAATGATCCCTTGCTGCCTGGTGAGAGTAAACAAGGTGTGATCAGCCTCAGATTTCACAAACCCTCTTCCATTAAGGGTTGTGCTCAGTTTGTGATACCAGGCTCTTGGAGATTGCTTCAGACCATAGATTGCTTTCCTAAGCCTCAAGACATTGCCTGGTTTAACCATGCCTTCCATACCAGGTGGTGGACGCATGTATACCTCATCTTCTAGCTCTCCTTGAAGGAATGCATTCTTGACATCCATTTGCCAAAGATCCCATTCCAAATTCACAGCAAGAGAGAGCAAAATCTTTATGGTGTGAAGCTTTGCCACTGGTGCAAAGGTTTCAAGATAGTCCTCACCATATACTTGAGTGTAGCCTCTTGCTACCATCCTGGTCTTCTTCCTCTCAGGTTTCCCATTGGCTAAGTACTTAATTGTGAACAGCAACATGCTTGTTACTGCCTTCTTGCCTTTGGGAAGTTCAGTTTCAAACCAGGTTCCATTCTTCTCCATAGCACCCATCTCATCTCCTACTGAATCTCTCCATTCCTTAATTGCCATAGCCTCTTCATATGACCTTGGTATGTAAGCCTCATCAAGGTTAGCGATGAAGGCATGATTATCCATAGGATATTGAGCTAGGGAGCATGTTGCTTGAGTAGGATGTGCAACTGCTTGAGAGTTGAAATAAACCCTTGTATTGATCCAATTAGAAGCAGATTTTCTGAGCCTAGTACTCCTCCTTAGTACTGGTGGTGCTACTTCTTCTGGAACAGCTTCTGCATCATCTGAGGACTGAGCCTCATTTACCACTGATTCCTCTTGATCTTCTTGCTCAGCTTGGCCATGAATTCTTGCTGAGTTTTCTGGTTGTGTTGGCTCAGCAGTATTCTCCCCACATGGTCAAGGTGAGGAACCACCTGAACCTCAACTTCATTCATTGCTGGAACCAGTTTCAGTCTCCACCCTTTTATCAGCTTCTGGTGTAGACCCTTTTGGTTCAGGTTCCATTCTTGCTTCAGGCATACTGACGCCAAGGCTTTCTGTAAGTTTAAGAGATTTAAGAGGAGAATAAGCTGATGAACAGCAAGAACATGAAGAACACTTTCTGAGAGAGAGAGGAGGAAAGTATTTCGAGAGAGAAGAGAGAGAGAGAGTAAACAAGAAAGAGAAGGTTTATTTCTCCTTAATCAATTCATTCTGCCTACTACATTATTTTAAAGGGAACCAGAGAGAGAGAGAGGACAGTGACAGGAAGAACAAAACAAACTGGAAACAATAAACAAAGTGCTTCTGGTCAAGGTGATAGTGACCTCTCCTGAACAGTTCCCTGCTTGATACAGAACATGTGACTCTTCCATTTGTAGATTCAAACTTGGTCAAATGGCTCCCCAACGGTCTCCTCTCCATCTGTGACAAAGGTAGGCGAGTGTAGAGCCTTGCCTTGTCTTCCAAGTCAAGTTAGGTCTCCTCTTGAATGCCTTGAGCCCCAAGTCTGTACGGAATGCCTTGATCCACAAGCATCCGAGTTTCTTCTCTTCTTTGTCTATTCTGATCATTGTAACTTCCTCTCTTCTGGTTCTTCCTCTCAATACTCCCCCTCAAGCTTGACCATAGGGACTGGTCAAGCTTGGAAGCATGAAGAACCTCCCTCATTAAAACCTTAATTTGTAAAACCCAGTGGGAGAAAAACACATCAAGGAAAAAGAGTAGAGGTCTCCATGCAATGAGAGTTAGTGAGAGGTGAGGTCTACGAGTCCCAATTTTGAATGGATGAACTCACAGACCTTAGTGCTAGCTGCCTTGGTGAAGATGTCTGCCAACTGATCTTCACTTCTCGTGTAACATGGCAAGATGACTTGTTGTTCCACAGCTTGCCTGACCTTATGGCAATCTACCTCAATGTGTTTAGTCCTCTCATGGAACACACTGTTGGATGCTATGTGAATTGCTGCCTGGTTATAACAATGCATCGTAATGGGGTTTGTAGTCTCTATGCCCAAGTCCCTTAGGAGATTTCTGATCCAGATCAGCTCACTGGTGAGCTTCCTCATTGCCCTATATTCAGCTTCAGCACTGGAACATGACACAATCTTCTGCTTCTTGCTCTTCCAAGTTACTAAGTTACCTCCAATGAAGGTGCAATATCCAGTTGTTGATTTCCTATCAGTTCTGGCTCCTGCCCAATCAGCATCACAGTAGCCTACCATCTCAGTGCTTCCATTACAAGACATCCAAACTCCTTGACCAGGCGCCTCCCTCAGGTATCTCATGATCCTTTCCACCATATTCCAATGATGGACCTTAGGCACCTGCATATGTTGGCTAACCTGGTTCACAGCAAAGCATATATCTGGCCTAGTAATGGTTAAGTAGATGAGCTTCCCAACCATCCTTCTATACTGCTTCACATCACCATACTGCTTGTCTTCAAACTCCCCCTCTCTAAGTACTTTGTAGCCCTCTTCCAATGGTGTTTTGGCTTGTCTTCCTCCAAGGTTTCCTGCCTCAGTTAAAAGATCAAGTGTGTACTTCCTTTGAGACAAGAAGAGCCCCTCTTTAGAGCGGCATACTTCAATCTCAAGGAAGTACTTGAGTTCACCTAAATCTTTAATATCAAATACAGACTTAAGGAATACCTTGGTTTCTTTGATACCTTCTTGGTCACTGCCGGTGATAATTATATCATCTACATAGACCAAGATGACCACAATTCCTTTTGGGCTGGGGAGTGTGAACAAGGTGTGATCAGCCTCTGATTTCCTGAAGCCTCTTCCATTCAAGGTGGTGCTTAGCTTGTGGTACCACGCCCTTGGAGATTGCTTCAGTCCATAGATTGCCTTCTTGAGTCTGAGGACATTTCCAGGTTTAACCAGCTTCTCAAGACCAGGAGGTGGGTGCATGTAAACCTCATCTTCTAACTCTCCTTGTAGGAAAGCATTTTTGACATCCATCTGCCACAACTCCCATTCCAGGTTGGTTGCAATAGAGAGGATAATCCGGATTGTATGAAGTTTGGCTAGTGGTGCAAATGTGTCCACATAATCTTCTCCATAGGTCTGGGTGAATCCTCTTGCAACTAGTCTCGACTTCTTTCTCTCTTCCTTGCCATTTGGTAGATACTTGATGGTGAACACCCATTTGCTTGAAACTGCCTTCTTTCCTTTTGGGAGTTCACTTTCATACCAGGTATCATTGATGATCATGGCATTTGCTTCATCATCAACAGAGTCCCTCCATTCCTTGTTCTCCATGGCTTCCTCATATGACCTTGGTACAGATCCCTGGTCTAATCCAGTAATAAAGGCTTGATGCTCCAGTGGGAATCTTGCAAGAGAACACACTTCTGATGTTGGATGGGCTACTGCTTGACTGTTGTAGTAGACCCTTGTGTTCTTCCAGTTTGAAGGAGGGTTCCTTGTCCTTGTACACCTCCTGAGTGGTTGAGCCTAAACTTCTTGATGCTCTACTTCATCTTGAACTTGAACAGTCTCTTGTTCATGTAGTACACTCTCCTGATCATGAGTTTGTGAACCTTGTGGTTGTTCTGGTTCATGATCATTGCCCCCCTCAGGATCAGGATGAGTGGCTTCTTCACCTTGTGGTGCAGTATCAGCTGAAGGAGGAGCTGAGTTAGTCGCCACTTGTGGGTTTGAAAAACTGATTCCCAGATTCTCCATCAGTATCCTTAGGTTGTTTGCCCTATCTGAGGGAACTTGAGACATATCCTTCAAGCTCTCCCAGCTTTTTTCATCATAGAAACCTCTTGATTCCAAGAACTTTACATCTCTAGAGACCATAACCTTCCTTGTTTCTGGAACATAACATTTGTAGCCTTTCTGGTTTGGTGAATACCCAATGAATATAGCTTTGACACTTTTAGCTTCAAGCTTGTTTCTTAGTTCACCTGGTATCAAGACAAAGCACACACACCCAAACACACGCAAATGGTCAATAGATGGATAAGTCTTGTTTAGTACCTCATAAGGAGAGACATCTTGGAGGATCTTAGTAGGAATTCTATTGATTAGGTAGCAAGCAGTGATCACAGCATCCCCCCAAAACCTTTTGGGAACATTGGTGTGAAACATCATGCTTCTGGCCACCTCCATTAGATGTCGATTCTTCCTCTCAGCTACACCATTTTGCTGTGGGGTATAAGGGTAGCTAGTCTGGTGAATGGTCCCATGTTTGTTGAGGTGTGCTTTGAAAACATTGCTAGTGTACTCCCCTCCATTATCTGATCTAAGAATTTTGATCTTAACATTGAAATGGTAGTTATGTATTTTTGAAAGTTAATAAAAGCTTCTAACACCCTATCTTTTGATTGAAGCAAGGTTAACCAAGTATATTTCGATTTCTCATCTATAAATGTCACAAAATACTTATGGTTTTCTCTTGATAAACAGGGTGCAGTCCAAACATCAGAGTGAATGAGATCAAAGCAACTTTCATACACGGTTACTGATTTAAGGAAAACAGATTTGCAATGCTTACCAAGAATACAAGCCTCACAACTATCATTCTTAAAGGAAATACTAGGCAACATCAAGCTCAGTGCACGTGAGTGAGGGTGTCCTAGTCTAGCATGCCACATTGCATCTTTAGGTAAAACAGGAACTAAAAGCATAAGATAAATCAGATAATCATTTGGTGTCTTCAAGCAGATACAGGCCCTCCTTGGTCACACCTTTGCCAAGTAAACTACTTGTCTCAATATCCTGAAAGTAGACATCATTAGGACTAAAAACAGCAAGGCAATTCAAATCACTGGTTGCCTTTTTAACAGATAACAAATTAGAAGTGAATGTGGGCATATAAAATGCCTTTGAATCTTTGTTAAACAGTTTCAAGTTCCCTATACCTTTAATGGGTACTTTCTCACCATTAGCTATCATCACATTAACTAAGGCAGGTTCTATGTTACTGATTAGACTAGCATCACAAATCATGTGGTGAGAAGCCCCTGAATCTATCACTAGTGGTTTAGGATTCTGACCTGTAGTGTGTAATGCATTTAGAGATGTTCCAGTAGTGTGTAATGCATTTAGAGAGGTTCCAAGAACAATACCAGAGTTCTCCTTGAGGGCTTTGATGAGAGCATCAAGGTCTGACCTCTTGATAGTCTCATCCTGAGTGGTCCTCGAGGTAGACATAGTACTTTTCGCCATGGCTTTGGTTTCACCAGCTGCATTTGAACCAACATGAGAGCGCATGGTTGAGCACATAGATGGTGTGGATGGTTCTGGCGTGTCTGAGGAGAAGTGTGCTCTTGCATCCATGTACTGACTCCTTGGCTCTTTGAACTTCGCAGGTTTGAGGTGAGGATGAAGGATCCAACACTTGTCCTTCATGTGGCCTTTCTTCTTGCAATGATCACACACCCACACCTTCCTATCATCCTGCTTGTAGTATCCCTTGTTAGCTACTGCTACTTCCACCTTGTGTGCCATGGTGAGTTCTCCCTTTCCTTCAAACAAACCCACTGACCCTTGTTCCCTCTGGATTTGAGCACACACTTCATCCAAGGATGGTAGCTTCTCAGCTCTGAGTATGTGCTTAATCAAATCATTGTAGCAAGGGTTAAGGGTCAGGAGCAGTCCAAAGACCTTGTCTTGCTCACGCCTTTCATTTAACACCACTGGATCAGTTGAACTCGGTCTGAGCATTTCAAACTCTGCCCATAGTGACCTGAACTTCCCAAAGAACTGATTGAAGTCCATGTCTTCTTGCTTGAGAGAGTTGATGGCTCTCTTTACTTCAAAGACTCTGCTAAGGTTGGAGACATTCCCATACACCTTATACAGAGTATCCCATAGTTCCTTAGAGGTTTCACAGTAGGAGTAGGCCTCTAGGATACTTTGGTCTAGAGAGTTTTGGATGGCTGACAGCACCAGAAAGTCTTCTTGAACCCATTTGGTTTCATCAACATCTACAACCTCTTGGCAATCTTCACCTTGTGTTACCAGCTTTGGGGCTTGACCTTCTGTCACATGACTCCATAAGCCACGACCTCCAAGGGCAGTCTTCACTAGTCTTGACCAGAGAAGATAGTTTAACCCTTTCAAGGTTACTGGAACCACAACAGCCTTGTTTTGCTCCATCTTGGATGCTATGGACCGTTGGGTAATAGAGTGTTTCTAAAAAGTTTGAGAGTTTGGCGAACTGGAAGTAAAAGACTCTCAAGAACAGCTTGTATACTCCAGGAATCTGAATGATATACCCACAAAAACAAGAACCAGAAGAAGAACTCGACAAAAACAGAGGAAAAACAGAGGAAAACAGAGGAAAAACAGAGGACCCTTGCTATTATCCACTGGATAATAGTTTAGGTTCTGCTGGAAACTTGAAAAATAATGAAGAAGAGTGTATTGCGGAAGAAGAATAGAGGTTTAGGAGCTTGAGTAGCTCTGATACCATGTAAGTTTAAGAGATTTAAGAGGAGAATAAGCTGATGAACAGCAAGAACATGAAGAACACTTTCTGAGAGAGAGAGGAGGAAAGTATTTCGAGAGAGAAGAGAGAGAGAGAGTAAACAAGAAAGAGAAGGTTTATTTCTCCTTAATCAATTCATTCTGCCTACTACATTATTTTAAAGGGAACCAGAGAGAGAGAGAGGACAGTGACAGGAAGAACAAAACAAACTGGAAACAATAAACAAAGTGCTTCTGGTCAAGGTGATAGTGACCTCTCCTGAACAGTTCCCTGCTTGATACAGAACATGTGACTCTTCCATTTGTAGATTCAAACTTGGTCAAATGGCTCCCCAACGGTTTCCTCTCCATCTGTGACAAAGGTAGGCGAGTGTAGAGCCTTGCTTTGTCTTCCAAGTCAAGTTAGGTCTCCTCTTGAATGCCTTGAGCCCCAAGTCTGTACGGAATCCCTTGATCCACAAGCATCCGAGTTTCTTCTCTTCTTTGTCTATTCTGATCATTGTAACTTCCTCTCTTCTGGTTCTTCCTCTCAATACTTTCCATCACTCTCCTAAGATTGCTTGCTCTATCAGAAGCTGATTGAGATAGGTTCTCTAGATCCTCCCAACTCTTATCATTGTAGTATCCTCTTGATTCTACAAACTTCACATCTCTAGACACCATGACTCTCCTAGTCTCTGGTTCATAGCATTTGTAACCCTTCTGGTTTGGGGAGTATCCAATGAACATTGCCCTTGTACTTTTTGCTTCTAATTTGTTCCTTTGTTCACCTGGTATTAATACAAAACAAAGACACCCAAACACACGCATATGGTCAATAGATGGTCTGGTTTTGTTGAGTACCTCAAATGGTGAGTGATCTTGGAGAACTATGGTGGGAATTCGATTGATCAAATAACATGTTGTCAAGACTGCATCTCCCCAAAACCTTTTAGGCACACTTGTATGAAACATCATGCTTCTGGCCACCTCCATTAGGTGCCTATTTTTCCTCTCAGCCACCCCATTTTGTTGTGGTGTGTAAGGGCAGCTGGTTTGATGTATCACCCCATGCTGAGCCAAGTATTGCTTGAAAGCTTGACTAGTGTACTCTCAACCATTATCAGACCTGAGGATCTTCAACTTGGCATTGAAATGGGTGAGGACATGGTTATGGAAGTTCTTGAATGCCTCCAGCACCCTGTATTTTGACTGAATCAGAGTCACCCTTGTGTATTTGGACTTCTCATCAATGAAGGTGACAAAATACTTGTGATTCTCTCTGGACATACAAGGCGTTGTCCACACATCAGAGTGAATCAGGTCGAAACACTTCTCATAGATAGTGCTAGACCTTGGAAAGACTGTTCTACAATGCTTCCCCAAGATGCAGGCTTCACAATCATCATTCTGAACCACCATACCCGGAAACATCAAGTTCAAAGCTCTAGTGTGAGGATGTCCCAATCTGGAGTGCCATATGATGCTCTCAATCCCATTAGAAGTACTGACTAGGCAGTGAGCAGGAGATGCTCCAGAAACCTTAGTCTTTTCTAGGTGATATAGTTCCTGATGGATGTACCCTTTTCCAATTACCTGCCCTGTCTTCAGGTCTTGAAATTCAACCTCATCAGGTCTAAAAAGAACTTGACAATTCAGGTCCACGGTTGCCCTTTTAACTGATAGCAAGTTTGATGTAAACTGAGGCATATATAAGGCAGTGGATTCTCTATCAAACAGCCTAAGGTTCCCTATCCCTTCTATCTTAACCTTATCACCATTTGCTATAAGCACATTCCCTGAGGCAGGTTTGATATTACTAACCAGGTTCCTATCACTAATCATGTGATGGCTAGCTCCTGAATCTATAATGATGGGTTTAGAGTCAGGATAATATTTACCAACCTCCTTGGGTGAGATAAGGGCCTTGGCAGCTTTTATAAAGGAATCAAAGTCTCTTCTGGTCACTGGACTATCAGAATTGGTCGCCCCTGCCATACTCCTCCATGTTCCTCCTTCATTGTAATCACCACAGAGTGCTGAATACATGGTTCTTCCTGTAATTACTTGATGCTCAAACTCCTTGAGCTTAAATGTACTTGACTGGCTTCCTAGGGAACTTGGAAGCTTCCTTTCTTGAATGATATAACTTATCAGACTTTTGCAGGGTGAATCCAAGTTTAGGAGAAGACTGAAAACTTTGTCTTTCTCATAGACAACTTGAAGACTCTCCCATAGATTCCCATAAACATTTTGAAGCTTCTTTCATAAACTCTTGGCGGTTCTGAGGTGATAATGATCCTCCAATATCTGTTCAGACATAGAGCTGTGAATAATTCCAAGTGTTTGTTGTTCCTCTTGAACCCACTTGTCTTCATGCTTTAGGCAAGTAGCCTGACTATCCTCGTGAGCCATCCTCTTTGAAGTTTCAGCCTCCATGATATGGCTGTCCCAAAGTCCATGACTTCCCAAGGTAACTCTGGCCACTCTTGACCATAAAAGATAGTTAGGACCCTGTAGGGTCACTGGAATGAGATTCTCCTTCTTCATTTTCTTGGTCGAAATCATCTTTTCCATTTTTAGCAATTTCTGGAGCTGGAAATGATGAACAGATGAAGAACAAGATGAACTTTGCCGAAAATAGAAATAAAAAACTCAGAGATTTAGCAAAAGAAAGAAAAGAGAATAAGAAGAATTAGATCTCAAGAACATACTGCTCTGATAACATGTGAGATTTATGTTAGAATGAAAGATTTAGAAGTAGTTTACTGCTGGAGAATGAAGAACATGAAGAACAAGAGAGAGAAGAGAGAGAGAGAGAGAGAGAGAGAGAGAGAGAGATTTCGAAATTCAAAGAGAGAGAAGGATAGAAATGATTTCCTTGATTAATTCTGAAGACAACATACAATATTATAAAGAAAACAATTACCTACTTGACAAGAGAAATACGTATAAAATATGCTGGTCTGGACAAGGGTGAAAGTGACCCTTCACCAACTGTTCTCTCTCTTCAGATGCAGCATGTGACCAGCCTTATTATATTCATTCTTCTTGTTCCAGACCTCCAACGGCTCTCTCTGCCTTCTGATGTTGCCTTAGGCGAGTTTAAACTTGCCTTGTCTTCCAAGGTAAGTTAGGTTGAGTTCTGGTAACTTGAGAGGCAAGTCTGTACGGAAAGACTTTTGTTCCAAGGCTGTGCATACCAGTTTCATCTTCAAATGTCCTGAACATCTATTCTTCTTATCTCTTGTCAATGCTTTTATTCTTCATGTCAACAATTCCAAGTAGGCGTCAGGATCATTCTTGCCATGGAATGGTGGTATCCTCAACTTGAGGCTACCAAGGTTGTCATCAGCCAGCACCCGTCTGTTGTGGTGCCTAGGTAGTTGTCCATCCAGTGAGTCTCCTTCACTCTCTTCTGCGGACTCAAGTTGCTCCTCATCCTCTTCCACTCCACGAGCTCCTCTCCTAGGTCTCATCCTAGCTCGTCCAGCACCTACACCTGCAACATGATCAATACCAGGTAAGTCAACGTTAGCTCGGTTAACTCTCTCCATTCTCCTGGTTATCTCAGCGATCATGGCTTCAAACTGCAGTTGATCAAGCCGGATTTGTGGAATAACAGGTTCTCCCACGTCCTCTCCTTCTCTTCTTTCGGCCATAGTAACCTGAAAAGCTAGTTAGAAAAGAAAAATAACAAACAAAGCTCTCTCTCACTCGGTTTTAGTTGCCAAGTCTCTGCCTTTCTCACGAGTTCAATTAAGATTCAAAGCTCTTTCACCTAAGCTCTAGAACTTTTATCCCAAGTGATTTAGATAGACAGATTAAAAGAGTTTGGTCACCAATCCGCTTTACCACCCCAGCTGGATTTCTCCTCAGCTATTTGTTCTTTTCTTTTCTTTTTTTTTTTATTTGGCCGATCTCTTTCTGTTTTTAGATCTTAGACCACTTTTTATTTTGATTTTTTTCTTTAGGGGTTGGCCGTATCAGCTTACAACAGATAGAAAGAGAAGAAAGTGTTTGATGGAATGATAGTTCTGAGTAGACAAACACGAGCCCTAACCTTCAAGTAGCTCTGATACCACTTGGTGCGGCCTGGATAGGCTTGTTCTCCACGGATCACTTGAAGGGGATTGATACAGGGTTGATCTAGAGGCTACTAGCACTCGGATCTGATGATGAACTGCTATCCTTGGCGATGGGGATGCCTCAGGGATGTGTTGCTACTCAATGACAAAAGATTACCTTGTATTGTCGTTGATGGATCACAAAGAATTCCTTCCTTTAGATGAAGATCATTATTGGCATAATGACCTCTACCTTGGCACTTGAAACACTTGACATCACGAGCTCTGGAACTAGAAGCTTCAACCTTGCCTTTGCCTTTGTCAAGAGCACTGCTTGTTTTGGTTTCTTCTCTTGGATAAGTCTTGTTGTCCTTCTGGAACGGTTTAGACTCCTTAGGGTAAGGTGACTTCTCTTCCTTGGTGTTGTGTAACCGGTTAGAGCCATAGTGGTTGCGTGAATGTCCCTTCCTCTTGAGCTGTTGCTCCACAAGAATAGCCTTGTGTAGCATCTCTTCAAGCTCTACATAATGTTGCATCTCAACATTGTCTTGTATCTCTCGGTTTAAACCACACAGGAACCTTGACATGGTTGCTTCTCTATCTTCTGATATGTTAGCTCTTAGCATGAGCAACTCCATCTCCTGGTAATACTCCTCCAGTGATCTTGAACATTGGGTAAGTTTCCTGAGCCGGTGGTGCAAGACTCTGTGGAATGACTTGGAACAACCCTCTTGCGCATGATAGACTTCATCTCTGTCCAAGTCTCTACTGGTTCTTCTCCATTCCTCCTATGAGTTGTGATATACTGATCCCACCAAGTTAGAGCATAGTCATAGAACTCAGTTGCAGCAATCTGAATCTTCATGTTGTTTGTGTACTGCTTACACTGAAAGACTAACTCAATCTTCTTCTCCCACTCAAGGTAGGCATCCGGATCAGCTTTGCCATGTAATAGGGGTATCATTATCTTCAAACCAGAAAGCTCATCTCCCTGGTTCATCCTTCTTTCTTGGACACGCCTATGTCTTCTTTGGTTTTGTCTTGAGGATGAACTGAGGTGTTCATACTCATTCATAACCAGCATGCTCTTGGCGAGTTGCATGAGGTCTCTCTTCTCTCCTAGTCTCTCGGTTTGGATTTTGACTAGTAGCTCTTCTGACTTCTTCCCTGAGATCTCTCTGGATGTCATTGAGGTTGGTCCTCATCATCTCGGTCATGGTTGCTACCATGTTCTGATTAAGTTGAGCCGACATAGCCTCCATGAGAAGCTTGTTCTTCCTGATGAGTTCAGCTTCTTCTTCAGACTCGAATCCCATTGCTTCCTGCACAAAGGAAAACAGTATAACCAGTAAAAGGGTTCTAGGTAAACAAGACAAGCAAAAAAGGAAAAAGGTAAAAACAAACTAAAGCTTCTTCTGCAAGACAAAAGTAAAAAGGATAATCGGCTACAAGGAAAAAGGAGAATAGGGTTGCCGATTTCAAGCAAAAAGGAAATTATTCAAATCTTGTCTAAACTTTTCTAAGGTCTTCTAGCACCCTAAACAACCTTAATCTACTCGGGGTCAAGGTGATTAACAAGATTAACAGATGAGACAAAGTGATCTAAGGAGCAAAGAACTTATGCGGCTAGGGTTTATCTCTCTAGGGTTTCCGCAAGCAAAAAGGAAAAAGTCTTAAACCTTGTCTAAACTTTATGAAACTCGAGCAGCCCTAAACAGATTGGATCTACTGCTTAACAAAGGTTTAAGATTGACAAAACAAAAAGAAACAAAAGAGAACGAGTACTTCCCAAACCAAAGTTGCTCTGATACCACTTAATGCATCCCTAGGATGCTCTCTGGTTGATAGGGATGGATAGATCCGTGCAAGAACGAATCAGAGACTCAAGTTCTTCAAGGTTGTGGATCGATTGGTGACACAAGAGGGATGATAAGATCTCTTGATACTCCTAGATGAATAGCTCGGATATGACACACCAAGTAAACACCCTTAGCTTCCTGGATATTACACACCAGAAGAAACTCGACAACTTTTCTAGAGAGAGAGCCGTCAAGAGAGAAAGAAAACTCGTTGATTAAAAGATGCTTGGTTACAATAGGGTTTAGAGAGCCCTTTAAATAATAGAAACCAGAGAACATACTCTCTAGGGTTTCGAAATTAAAAGAAAAGGAAATCCATAGTTTTAAAATAACATAAGCTAAAAAATGTGAATACTTCTTTAGTCTTGGGCCGAGATAGAGCCTAAGTGATGTGAAGACAAGTTGTGGCCTCGTTAAAAATCTTCCTCCGGAAAACCTCATGGGACAAAACCAAAAGAAAGGAAAAGAGCACGCACCCCATGTCTTGCCTAGACACTAACTCAGCTTGATGTAGAGATGGCTTGAATGGTGATCAAGACATCTCGGATCAAACCTTGTCCAAGACTTTCTTGTTGTAGATGTGAAGTGAGCAATCCAACAACATTCTCCTTAAGTTTCTTGACTTTGGAACGAGTCATGGGACCTTCTGGAATGGCTAGAGCATCATCACCAGGCTGCTGGTGCAATGTGGCTTCATGTGGCTCATCTAGACTCTCCTTGTTCTCCTTAGTGATCCGGTCCATGATCACATCAAAGACATCTCAGATCAAACCTTGTCCAAGACTTTCTTCTTGTTGTGGATGTGAAGTGAGTAATCCTACAACTTTCTCTTTAAGTTTCTTGACTCTGGAACGAGTCATGGGAACTTCAGGAATGGCTAGAGCATCATCACCAGGCTTGTAAGACCCGTTCCTGGCTGTTAAGCCCAACATGGACCAGCGGCCTTACTTAGCTAGATCATAGGGTGTTTGTTCTCTTTTAATGTTCCATAATTTACTAAGTCGTTTTCGATCCAGTGAGGTTCATACATTCCAACCCTAAGTCTAGACAATAAGAGAAATTGTATCTTTATTAATAACAAACATGTGAACCATACAATGTAGTCATATCATTCAGTTTGCACATTAGGCTACCATATGTTCATATTACAATACAATACTAAACTATACTATCCCACCCACACATCCATCCACAGCCTGGTCCTCATGGTTCCTTGGCCTTGCCACGGTCCTGATCAGATCCTGAAACCAACATACACACAATAGAATAACATAAGTAATCCGATAGCTTAACATTCCCAAGTTCTATTGCATGGTTCGGTTCACCTAGTCTAAGTTCCCAAACTATCCCAATCAGTA
>CAJHQP010003723.1:3229-63705 GCA_905132765.1 Moricandia arvensis | reverse complement strand
CTAAAATCCCATTTGGGATTCTTATATTCTTTTTTTTTATTTTAAAAAAAAAATAAAAACGAATCAATCACGTGCTATCACGGATCACATGTCAGTGAGACTCGTGAACTGTAGAAGAATCTAAGCAAAATGAATTTTTAGTTAAAAGTTTTTGGAGCTGATTTTTAAAATTTTGGTAGGTTTCTCTCTTAAAAACTCCTTTAAAAATCTCTTTAATGGTGCTCTTACTTTTTTCAATGCTTATCAATAGTGGAATACACTGCTACACAAATACACATTGGCCACATTTAAAGTTCCCTGCCCGAAAAAGTTAATTAAAAAAACTATGAATTATCATCAAAAACATATGGTCGGAAGTTGTTGTCGGATAAAAAAACATATGTTCGGAAGTCAAATTCGAACAAGTATCATGCTTTTAATCCAAATAAACATTTTCCTCGTTTGAGTTTATTCAATTCTTCTGTAACTACTTGAGATAATACATTATTTCCAACTATCAATTTGGTAATTAAGAAGAGATTAGAGATCGTGACAAAAAAAAGAAGAGATTAGAGAAAGCCTAAAAAGGGGATGGGATCGTAGTTTGGCACCTCGCTTTTGCCACCTTTTGAAAACGCATTGCAGGAGAATGACAATTGTACCCCCAAGATTAATAACGCACTTTCAGTGAGAAGAAGGGTACATATCGTCTTTCTCCAGCCTTCAAAATAGACGGCAACACTCTCTCTGTCTCCGTCCACGATCGACGACGACGAGTCCATCTCTCTCTACCGGGAAACGATTAAACCGGTTAATCCGCCGGCGATCTAATCAGAATGAGTAACGCGCTTGTCGACATCGATCCTATCGACCTTCAATTCCCTTGTAAGCTTATATCCTCAAGGATTCTCGAGATGTCTTCCGTCTTCTAGATCTTAGAGTTTGTGATTTGTGATCTTTCTGTGTAGTTGAATTGAAGAAACAGATCTCTTGCTCTCTGTATTTAGCTAACAAGACCGACAATTATGTCGCCTTCAAGGTGAATTTCATTGTAAAATACATTTTTAGATTTATCGTTTGAGAGCTTCTTCTGTTTTATCTTAGCTTTTGTTGGATGGTTGATTGTTTAGGTTAAAACGACGAATCCGAAGAAGTATTGTGTGAGGCCTAACACTGGCGTTGTTCTTCCGAGATCCTCTTCTGAAGTTCTTGGTTAGATTTGTTTTTCTCTGTTATTGCGAGGAGATGAAGAATTCACTAGTTATGATGAGTTTGATTTTGTTGTCTTCTTTTGGAAACTAGTGACCATGCAAGCGCAGAAGGAAGCTCCTGCTGATATGCAGTGCAAGGACAAGTTCTTGCTTCAGTGTGTTGTGGCTACTCACGGAGTCACTGCCAAGGAAGTTACTCCTGAGATGGTATTGATGTTTGTTCTAAATGGGGTTTTGAAAAGATTGCTTTTCTCATGTTTTCTTATAATTTTTCTGATGAACGCTGCAGTTTAGCAAAGAGGCAGGGCATAGAGTTGAAGAGACTAAACTGAGAGTTGTCTATGTTGATCCACCACGACCGCCTTCACCGGTTCATGAAGGATCAGAAGAGGGCTCTTCACCAAGAGCTTCTGTTTCAGACAATGGGAACAACGCTTCTGATTTTACTGCTGTAAGTTTCGAAATTCAGCTTTAGTAGTAGCTAAGAAAGTAGTACCCTTTTTGGTTTATAATATTAGTGGGGGATATGCTAGGAGTTTCCTTTGTAATAATCGTGTTGATTTTCTTGTTTGAATTTAGGCTCCAAGATTTAGCGTGGACAGGCTTGAACCTCAGGGTAACCCAGCTGAGGTATTTTCATAAATTTCTGATCTTTTTGTGTAATGCTTTCTAGAAGTTTAGAGGAATATGTTTTCTTCTGCTGTGGTTTTATCTTTCCACTAATCAGTTTATGCATTTACAACAAAACCTACTAGCTGAAGTTAGGTGTATGGTCATTCCTTATGTTACATGTAAAACTGATTCCTATCGACTTGTGTGATTCCAGGCGAGAGCGCTCATCACAAGGCTCACCGAGGAAAAGAACTCTGCGGTTCAACTGAACAACAGACTCCAACAAGAATTGGTAAGTAACTTTCACCTGATCCTTGTATTGTTAAACTACTACTCCCTGCAACATAAGCTAGTTTCGCTGGTTTTTAATGAAGAAAAGAATCTAGTTCATCATTTGCATTGGCCTTTACTTGCTCTCCCTTGTGTTCAGTCTTTGCCGAACCTCTCTGATATCAAAACATATGTATGATTGCAGGAGCAGTTGAAGCGTGGAAGCAATAGAAGTCAGAGTGGTGGTGGAATCCCGTTCATGTACGTTCTTCTGGTGGGACTTATCGGTCTAATCTTGGGATACATTATGAAGAGGACATGACCACGTCTAGAAAACAATATACCACGAACCCACAACTACATCCAAAGTGGCTTCAGCAAAGAAAAAACAAAAAGACATGCAAGAAAAATCAAACTGTGTCAGAATGACAGAATGACATTGAATCTTCTCTCTTGTCGTATCGAATCTTGAACTTAGTTAGTGCCTTAGCAGATTGATTGTGATATGGTTTTTATAAGACTTAGAATTTTTCCTCCTCTTTCAACTTTTGTAGTCCAAAAGACATTTTGTTTATGTGTGTTTTCTCCTCCCCAAACTTTTCTCGTCCTGTGTTTCTCTACTTGTAGAAATAAATAAAACATTTTCATTCAACAGTAGCGGTGGCTGCTGAGGATAATAAGACTCTAGCTGAATCAGAGAGGTTTAAGCCAACCGCTAATTCTACCTCGTACTTTTTGCAAGTTACTACAATACAAAACCTGCCGAGTGATTCAGCTAATCACACACATACACAGATATTCCGACATGATGTGATTCAGAGATTGTGAGTTTCAGACACAACAGAACACTTCCCTTGTTCGGTCTTAATTTTCGTGTTTTACACATTTGAGAAAGGCGATGGCGTCTTTTGTTTGGTACAATAAACATGTACCACCAGTTTCATCGACTTCTCTCTGTATATGCCCGTGCCGTGTATCCACAAGGAAAACCCTAACTCTCCCCTCTTCCTCCGACTACTCAAGCCTACGTCTCCTCCGTCATGCCAAAACCAAACCTTTGCTTCGTTCCCGCCTTGGTCGGCTTCCTGTTAAACGGCGTTTCCTCACGGCCGTTACTCGAGCTGAATCAAACCAGCTTGGTGATGACGACTCAAAGGTAACAATCTCTAAGTTTAGATATAAAGATTCAATTTTTCAGCTTAAATTGTGAAATTGGGAGTAGTCACTTTGTCTGATTCAAAATCCACGACTTGCAGAATGTTGAAGAAGAAGATAGGCAGAAGAAAGCAAGCCAGCTTAAGAAAAGAATCATCTTTGGTGTTGCCATTGGGTTACCTGTTGGAGGTGTTGTCTTAGCTGGAGGATGGGTTTTCACATTAGCCTTAGCAGCTTCTGTCTTCATCGGTTCTCGTGAATATTTCGAGCTCGTTAGAAGTAGAGGCATTGCTAAAGGAATGACTCCTCCTCCTAGATATGTATCTCGGTTCTGCTCGGTTATATGCGCTCTTATGCCCATACTTACACTGTAAGTTAAACGTCCAAGGCCTTCTCTTATTGTTGTTGACTGCTTCTTGAAACTGAGTTTATGGACAGGTACTTTGGTAACATTGATATATGGGTGACATGCGCAGCTTTTGTTGTTGCAATGGCATTGTTAGTACAGAGAGGAAACCCACGTTTCTCGCAGCTGAGTAGTACAATGTTTGGCCTGTTTTACTGTGGTTATCTCCCTTGTTTTTGGGTTAAGCTTCGTTGTGGTTTAGCTGCTCCTGCGATCAACACTGGTAAGCTCTCTCTCCCTCACCTCTTTTCTCCTCCTTTTTACATCTCAAAAACATAAAGCTCTTGAGACTTTCTCCTCCTTTATTAGGAATTGCAAGGACTTGGCCAATTTTTCTTGGTGGTCTACCTCAGTGGACAGTGGGACTTGTGGCAACGTTGATCTCATTCAGTGGTGTAATTGCCGCAGACACATTTGCTTTTCTTGGTGGCAAGGTAAACAATAAGCCTTTTTAAACTAGTGAAACCGGTTTGAATTTGATTTTAACTATAGAGAAGTTGCAGGCTTTTGGTAGGACACCTCTGACTAGTATTAGTCCCAAGAAGACATGGGAAGGGACTTTTGCAGGACTTGTTGGTTGTATAGTCATTACCATTCTACTCTCTAAGTCTCTGTCTTGGCCTCAATCTCTGTTCAGGTTACTTAGTTTTATCTCTCTCTATCTAAACTTAGTTTCTTACTTATCATCTCTCTATAGTAAATGCTTTTTTTCTTGATTTGTATCCTCAGCTCCATTGCTTTTGGGTTTATTAACTTCTTTGGGTCAGTATTTGGTGATCTTACTGAATCAATGATCAAACGTGATGCTGGCGTCAAAGACTCTGGTTCACTTATCCCTGGACATGGTAAAATCTCCCCCACTAACATACTAATACATAGATCACACGTCTCCTCTTAATAAATCTCTTTGTCCATGATGGTGCAGGTGGGATATTGGACAGGGTTGATAGTTACATTTTCACTGGCGCATTAGCTTACTCATTCATCAAGACATCCCTGAGACTTTACGGAGTTTGATGATGATCTACTGTAGGTTCAAGAAAACTTACAAGCGGTTCCACGGTACAAACGTAGCTGTGAAGAAAGTATGGTGCAGTGTTCAGTGTTGTTGTTGCCGTTTGAGAGATGCAGAAGACGTGTAGGAGGTGAAACGCAGAGCATATGTGACTAGCTGGTTAGTACCGGTCTGTTGCTTTCTTGGTTCAGTGCAACTACCGGTTTGGTTTGGTTTATGTTTGGCAGTTGACTTGCCAAAGAAGGGCAGGCTTTAATTAGTATTTGTTTTGTATTCGTACGAATTTGGTATAAATGTGATAAATTCTTAATATTTTTTATTATTATTTTTAATGAATAAGTATATGATAGTTTGACCTTACTATATATTACACTAAAATTATTACATGATTAACGGCCGAATTGCAATTATTTTGATGGTGATGGGTCTACCACCACTCCACCATTGACCCTGTTCTACAAAGACAAGGGATTTGATTTTGTTGGTTCTATAAAATGAACCTTTGTTATAAGAATTGGTAAAAACTAAAATGAGGTATTGAGAAAGGAAAGCTAGAAATAGGGTCAAAAATGTGTGGGGTTGATAGAGAATGCGTTGTTCCCAAGCAGACTTTTTAAATCGTGTGACAAAAAAAAATAGATTAATTTATTTTTAGAGAATCAAAAGATAAAAGAGTAATAAAGATGAGAAAATGAAGAAATGATTGGGAAGAAGAAGATATTGGTGGAGCCATGGAACAAGAGCATCAGCTTCAGATTTTGTATCTATCAAAGTTTATTCCTTTCTTATGAAATGTCACATTAGTTTGTATACTTTAAACCATATTCTTTAACGTTTTGTAAAACTACGGAAATAAGGTTATAAAATACTACTATTTGTAAAACTTCACGTTGTACATCCAAAATGAAGTCTTCACTTCAATGATTATAAATCTATTGATTATTTAATATCTTATAAGTTCTAAATTTTGAAGTCTTAACATTATTAATTTTTTTTAAAAATTACTTTATTTGATAGTTAGAAGCATTATTGCATGGTTTGCAAAAATCATTTGTTACATAATCTATGGGGAAAATATTTTCACACATTTTGTCAAAAAAGATATTTCACACAAAATAATGTTATATTTTTATTATTGATGAAATTATTTGTGTGATGTAATAATGTTTGTAAGCACGTAGGTATGCATGAACCGGTGGTTCTTAATTAATTCCTAAAGCAAAATTATGAAGCTTTCTTTGGCAGTCATGGAGACAAAAGTGTCTGTTGTCGGTTTGGCTCCATGTTAATTCACGTTATTATATTTCTAATTTAAATTCTCATAACTTATTGATGACGTATATGTTTTGTTTAGTTTTAAAGCTGTAATAAGTAAAGCTAACAATGCTTTTTATATTGTCAAAAAGCTGATAATTTCGAAATTAGGAAACCAAAACAAAACAAAAACCATTTTATGCAAAGTAACATGCAAACCTCGATCCGCTACTAGAGAGCCTAGAACAGACCATTATCGAGTGTTTTAATAGTTTGGTGAGATGCTAGTGGATTAGATATAGATCTTATCTTAGCAAAGGCGACAATAATTTGATATAAATAGATATGCAGGGTTAATAATTACACTACTTGTTTCTTTAATCCAGCCAATGCACAAAACTAAACGTTTTTAAGAATATTAATTATCTTACACCGACGTCATAAAAGTAGATCAATCTTAGTTTAATGAAGCGGTTGGTCCCAAAGCAAGACCGTCCAATTTAGTTAACATAGAAACAAGTTCTATAACCAAAACTATTAATATTAACTATTAAGCACCAATGACTATAGGTCCATGTGATTTCACGAACAAAAGTCGTATTACAATAATGAACATGTATACTATATGATTATATGTGAAAGCTAAAAGCTTAGGAATACAGTTAAGGCCTATACATCTAAATCCTTACATTAGTATTAAACAAATTGTACGTAAATTAAAGTCCTAACCTTTTTCATGACAAATACAAATAATTTATGTTAGGGACCCGAGACGATTAAACAAACATTCAACCTTGGAAGCTCCAAATAAACAATTGAGAAACCAAATTAGCTCCACTTTTTGGTTGTAAAAATTTAATAATCTATAGAAATGCGTTATAAGAGTATCTCTAGTTACATGCACCGTGAGTATTTCACTATCTTCTTGTCACATTCCAAAGGTTGTTTTCTTGATTGTTATTTTATGTGTATTGTATATCAGTTTTCACCATATTTGTAATCATGTATGAACTTAACATTAGAATAAGCTCTTAGACATAGGTTTCCACAAGTCTTATTCAAGTAAATAATTAGAAGGCAATCAAATATTAAAAGAGACAACTAGTCTAAATTAGACTGTTTATACAGCTAAACAATACACACTCAAAGACCCCCCTCAAAGCAAAATATAATCTCTGATTTGAAATAACCATATCCCTTTTGAAATTTCTGTTTTTGGATAAGAGATCTATTGATTGCATAAACTCAAAAGGACCAAAATAGAATCTAACAAAAGGAGATTTTTTCATTATATATCCTTACTTCCTTCAAATGTCAACACCGCAGTTGAATCTAAGAACACCATTGAACAACATAACATTAAAAAAAAAAAGATTGAAATCATAAAAGAAACATAAAAATTAGATTGAGATACATTTGGTTTTCTTCTAACACTTCCAAGCAGAGACAGTAACAAGTTCTTTCCTCTGCCAACACATAACAAGTGAAGAATGTCTTTTCTCAACGTGAAACCCTCTCACCGGACTCCTCTGCATCAAACACTCCGCCTGAGCCTCCGCCGTCTGACTCAAACTCGCCGGAGTAAACCCACATTGCGTAAACAAGCTCCTCCACGGCAGTGATCTCTCAATCCAACGGTGTCGTTTCATCAACACCTTCTCAATACAAGGCTGCACCCAAAACCTCTCAACACTCGAATCCTCTTGGCTTTGACTAGCGTCAAGAGACTCAAGAAGAGTTGTATGGTACTGAAGCGCGTGGATCACAGCGTTGGGAAACGGCGCGTCGTTACGGTCACATCCTCTATCCGAACAAACGACGACGTTTGGAGATATCTGTTTGAGAAAACGGAGGATTAACGGAAGGTAACCGGAGACAACGGAGCTTAACGGAAGATTCACCGCGACAGCTTCGTTCTCCGATGAACGGAGAGAGAGAGGCCAGTAAGCTGGGTTTAGAAGAAGCTCGAGGCTCAACAGCTCCATCTCAAACGGAATCTTGAGTTCTCCGGCGAAGCTTCTGAGATTCTCCTCGGTGAATCTGAGCTCGAACTCGTCGGAGACTGTTGAAGGAGGAGGAGCAAAGACTGTTACTTTAAGACATGATCCTCTGTTTCTTGACAGTTCTTGCATTAAAGAAGACCATTGTCCTCCGTACCCGACGTCGAAGTCGATAATGTGGATCCGGTCGAAGCCTAACTCGAGGATGGACTGGTTCGCTGTGAAGTTGATGAATTGGAGAAACGGCGACGTTTCGGAGAAGGCTCTGTAAGCTGCGATTCTGAGGATGAGAGTCTCTGGGGTGAGTAAGGGTGATGCGTCGTGGTGGATGAGTGAGAGGAGAGCTTCGGAGATGTGAGAAGCTGCTCTATGAAACGGAGGAGCTTTGTTGTTGTTGTTGTTGGGGAGAGTGTTGAGATGGTGATTGAGCCGCGCCAATATCCCTTGCGCGAGAATGGTGTGGTCGCTGTTGGTTGCCATTAGCTCCGCCGCGTTGAAGAGCTGCTCGATGATGACTGACTGGTCATCACCGGGAGCAGGCGGAACCGGAACTAGAGATGAAGAGGAAGAAGAAGAAGGGATTTGTTGTTGGTGGGGAAACTGAACCGGGAACTGGTATTGCTGAACCGGAACCGGATCGGAGAATGGGAAAACCGGTTGTTGAGATCCGGAGTTAAACCGTTTCGCCGGTGGAGAAGACGGAGGGTTGGAGAATAACGGTTCTTGATTCGGAATCTGGTGAGTTTGTTCGTGAAACGGGAAGGTAGAAGATAAGAAGTGGTTCGAACCGTCACTAACCGGAGCCGACCCGGATCCGAATCCGAAACCCGGGTCGAGAACACCGAAACCTCCTGAACCGGGGTCCATGATGAGTCTCAAGATGCTTTGTTCTTGATCAGGAGAGATAACTCCGTCGAGATCGTCCAAGCTACATTTATCATCACCGGCGGTTGTGGTGGCGGTGACGGCGACGGCACCACCGCCGTGAGAGGAAGACAGCGTCGTGTTGGTGGTGGTGGTGGAAGAGTGAGAACCGAGAGGGCTAGGGCTTCTTAAAGCGTCGAGAACAGACGTCGGTTCTGGTAAACCGCAACGGAAAACATAACCAAGATCTTCTTGTTGTTGTTCTTCGATTCCGGTTTTGTCTTGATTGAACCGGGTTTTGTGAGAATCTGAGTAGAAAGAAGCAACACTAAACACCCCCTCCCCTTGAAACCTTTCAAAGGATAAGGGCATGGCCTCAACACACTGTAACAAATAAAAAAGCTTAGAGAGAGAGAGATCTCAGAACAACAAGAACAGGAAGACAACAAAAAGGAGAAGAAGAAGAGAGAGAAGGTGAGGTTGTGTAATGAAGAAATTTTATTTTTGTTTTTTATTTTTTATATTTATTGTTTTGCTTCTCGTTCCTCCTCCTCTATGTGTGGCTCGTGTCTGTAGATGTACTTATCTACATATATGTACCGTGTTCTTGTGCCATCGTTGTCGTCTCTCTTCGCAATATGCAGCGCGTGACTCTACTCTCTTTAATTTTCTTTTTCGTCTCTTTATTTTAGTCACCGTAAGCTGTCAGTTTTTTTAGTTTTTTTTGTTGCTTTATTTTAATCACCTTTGCCAATTTCAAGTGTTTTAAATTAATTAAATGGCTCCTATGTGGGATCAACGAACAAAAAAAACAATTTATAAATCTTATTGCCCTAGCTTATATAAGCTCTAATTCTACCTACTTTAGAATTTTATTACAACAAAGTACTAGTTGGTAAGCATTTTGTGGGGTTTTAAACTTAGTAAACTAAATCATTTTCATAATGGTGATGTAATATGATGTAAACATTTCAACCCAATTAGACTCTGATGAAATTCGGCTAATAATCAAGTTTTGAAGTTTAAAGATTCAGTTGAAGTATGGTGTCATATGTGATCATTAACAAAAAGGTATGGTTACATGATTTTGTTGATCTAGGTTCATTTAATCAGTAATACATTTTTTTGGCACAAATTTAATCAGTAATATATAAAACAAAAGATAAACATAATAAACGGATCAATAAGAGGCAAAACATGTAGTCGAGTGTTGAAATAAAAGTTGTCTTTTTGTCATAACAAGAATTAAAATCTGGTATACATTACTAAAAACAAACATGTTTTTGCCATTTTTATTAAAACAAAATGCTACATCCAACATAAAAATGGTAACATATACTATACAATCATTAGAAGAAAAAAATTCCACCGCACAATTCAAAAATTACATTAGAGTAAAGTGTTTTTTCTTTTGAAACATTCAAATGTTTTACAATTTTCAACGTACTTTTTGTATATTCAAATACTTTTTTCAAAAATAATGAAAAAAAAAGCGCGTAAAAAAATGGTTGATCTGAAAGACTGAAACAGTGTTATTAAAAAGAAAATCTTACAAATGCCGAGGAAGCAGAGCAAAAAGACGAAACTGACGCAGATGTTTCATTACTACTTATTTACGTGAATTCCCAATTCTATCCTCTTATGACAGTGTAAGACACTGCAAACGAGAGAGGGGTATTATTGTCATTGAAAGGGAAACAACTCTGGCAGGTTGGCTTTGGGCCTTGTTTTCGAAACTGAATCTGACGGACCGGTGCTCTATTTGAGTGTCTCTCTGTGTGGCTTTTTGAAGATTTTTTGAAAACATCGAGACCAACTCTTTCAACGGCTGTGATTCTTTCTCTAGATATAGAATATAGATCCAATGGCTCTAAATTATCTTCGAAGTATTCATTTTTTTTTTTGTAGCGGAAATTATTGGTTCTTGCATTTTAATGGATTCGGAAATCTAAACTAAATCAAATGTTATTGGTTCTATGATTTTAAAATTCATATTGAAATCATGTGTTATTGGTTTCATGATTTATAAATTCTAATTTAAATTAAGTGATATTCAATCATCCGAATTTACTAATGAATTTGATTTCATAACGGATTTACATGGATTTCTTTGTTAAAAATACAAAGACTAAAATCCGAGGGAAAACCTCCGGATTTGTAAATACAAATACAAATTTATATGTTAGATTTAAAAATCAATATATTTTACATTGATTTGTAAATATTATATGGATTTCTAAATACTCTAAAGTGCATAAACCAATAACGGCTCCGTAGTATTGTTTTTCTAAATAAAATCTAAGATGGTGGGTTTTGACGTCTATTACTTTAACTCGTGGTTAAAAAGTTGTTAATGATAGCATGTGTTAGTTAAATAATTAAACATTATTCTATTGGGACTTTTAATCAATGCATGTTTTGTAAATAATTCACAGTTGTATTGTTTTGTTTTGTTTTGTTTCGTTTATGTTTTGAGGTTTTAAGAATTGCATTTTGTGTGGAAACAAAGGTTTAGCGTTTCAATTTGTTGTTTAAAGATCAATTTGTTGTTTAAAGATCAATTTGTATGATTTAACAATGATCATTTAATATATTAGTTCTGGTCAATGGAGATGACAATGCTAAGCTCAAAAACTTCAACGCATTAAAAAATATATCCATTTAAATAATGGAGCGTTCATTATTATGTTAATATTGCCTACCGTTAATAATACAGCTAAAAAAATTATACTAATCGATGAAAGTACAAAACAAAAACGTAATACTAATATACTATTTACATTAGGTATAAGATATTGTCGACACTAAACAACTGTGTTGGAAACCAAACTTATTTTTAGCTATAAAACAATTTATTTTCTTGTCAACATAAATCAATTGAATCGCACGGTCCCAATATGTTTTGTTTCACAATTTCTAAGAAAATTCGTGGTAGTGAAACACCTCGATGATATAACATGGATCACGCTAACATGTTGTTTATTCCATTAAAAAAAAACACTGCACAACCTTAAAATATAGTAAGATTACTAATAATCATGTGGTCCATATATGAAAGTGGAGTAAATTAAAATCAAGTAAGGAGAAGTGCAGATGGCTTTCCAAGACGAGATTGGAAATTTTGGTTGCTTGTGTATGAATGTAAACCAGACATGGTTATTATGTTATTATTGTGTATCAGAATTGCATTAAACGAACCATTAGTATATAGTATCTTGAACCAGTAATCAGAAAATTTAAATTGTTATTGAGAATTGTCATTATGAGAGACATGGTTTTTTTTCCCCAAGACAAACCGCAAACCTCCATGTGAGTTTCCCACTATTGTAACTCTGTCTTAAAAGAAAATGTGTATCGCATTAAATTATTTTCTGTGTCTTTTTGTTATTTTAGAATACAAATTACCAACTTGCTTATTAAATCTTTAGGGTGATGACTAGCCAAAGAAGGGACACCACTAACGTGCCACTTGTGTAGATATTCACATATGTATATACTGTGTATATGTAAATTATACTCAGGTCTTATTGTTTTATATTTTACATTTCAAATTCTTAATAGTATTATATCTTTTCAGACCGAGCTTTAAAACTTAGAGCATCCCCATTGAAGGTTCAATGGAGAAGTTCACACGCATTCCCAAAAAAAAAATAATATAATAATGCTACAGTGATGAACCTCTCTCTTGCAGCTTTTCTGGGATGAACCCGGTTCATCACTGTAGCGCGGACCATACAACACGTGGCGGCCCGCGAGTGGTCTAAATTTTTTTTTTCTTCTAAAAAAAAATCGAAAAGAAAAAGAAAAAAAATTTAATAATAAAAAAATCAAAACTTGAACCCCAAAGAGGGGTTCATTGATGTGGATGCTCTTAGGGGAATTTGCATTGAGGTTATTATACATCACTTTATATATATACTAGAGCCGGCCCGCCCTACGGGCGGGTTATACTTTAAGAAAAATATATGATTAAGAGTTATGTATAGTTTTTGGTTTGTTATGAATTATAAAGATGTGTACGATGTATTTTTGTGTGTTTTTTTTGAAGGTGGGATAATACGTATTATAATTTTATTTTGTTTGTTTTTCGAATAGGCTATATATATAAATATTTTGTTTGTACACATCATAAATCTTTTATTACGCGAGAAATATAGAAAAAATATGGTATAGTTTGTAGAGGACAAATATGTTATTATAAAGTTGATTCATGATGTCAAAGATACGTGGCTCAATTATTAAAGAAACGTTCAGCTTACTTGTATTGAATCTTCATATAGTTTTTTTTTACTATCATACATAGCAATTTTATTTTTAGTTTGGTATAAAATTAATCATTTTACCACGAAAAAAAAGTATTTACTTTTTATTTGTAATATCGGGACCAAATTTTGTTTTTTAACTATTAACATGCTTGTCGATGATAAAATAATCAGCATGCTATCAATCAGTGAGATATTTGAGTAATCCTTAATAGGCCATTATCATGGTTATGATAAAAGACTAAACATCAGTGACATGCTAAATTCATAGTGGGAACAACATTGGAATGTGAAAATTCATATTAGGAAAATAACGTGAAATATTCTCAGAGTGTTTATTAAAATGTAAAAACATATTTGTAGAAATAACAAAACGCAGGAAAGGAAATAACGAAACAGAAGCAATAATAAAATCTGAGATTCATCAGCAACATCAAGCAACACGCGCCTTCTTCAAAGGTCTCGAACCCGAGCCGCCAGCCTTCTCATCCGCATTCTTACGGACTCGTACAGTATTCAACTCAGCATGGTGTGGCTCACCAGGAGGCTTGTCCTCATCATTGTCGTTGTCATACCCCTGGGTAAATGAGTATGTTATACTCACATGTCTATGTACAGCTACAAACAAATGAGGACGCATTTTACTTACCGCATCGTTCACGTCAGCCATTGGCGCACGATCAATCTCATCAACGATGCGTGTTACGGTGAATGTTTTATGATGTTTGGTGAAATTATACGGAGTCAACCTAACTTGGAAAGTGTATGTCTTTCCTTCCATTTCTGAAATGAATGGAGGCAAAGCTGTGTCTTCAGGATTCATTCCATCTGCAGCCTATTTGAGAGGAAAGTAAACAAAACTGATTTGCTAATGGATAGTTGAGAAGACCCCGAGTAGAGAGAATATATCTTACCAGCATCTCGCCAGCCTCACTTGCCCGGAGGCCAAGTACTTTGGTCATTACACCATCAAACCAAACAAATGTCCCTTCAGCAGTGTCGTCAAAAATGGTCGTCTCAACACGATAGCTTCAATTTTTTTTTTAAAAAAAAAGGACAACTCAGTGATATGCAATTGTATAGGTACGGAGGAACATATTTTTATAGTCAGTGCATTGTGTACCGGAGAGTTCCAACAGCCTACACAGTGTACAGAAGTTAGAGGAACACAATTGCAAACAACATATATGAGACGTGAGCACTGGAAACAGAATACAATACCTCCAATCAGCTTTGGGTTAATGCTTGTAGCAACAATAACCTTTAGATCACCACGGAGTTCTTCCAGTTGTTTGTGGAATGAGATAGCTTGGGAGTCAAATAAGCTCAACGTTACGGTTTCATCACTGCAAGAATATATCAAAGACTTTGAATGGAATATAGATCATCATAATGTGTGAAAACTAATTACATTATCAATGGTAATAGCAAACTTAGGGTTAGAATTACCTATCCAGTCTGATAGTAATCATAACCCGATTGTGTCCTTGTGGAGGGTCACTGACAGTGCTCCTAACCCCAGTGATTTCACCCGTGATGTCTATGAGGGATCAAGTTTAAAATTAGTATATTATATGGTTAAACAGAGAACTACATATTATAAACAAACCTCATATATGTATGGAAATTATTTATTAATAGTATGGACCTGGTAGCTGAGTGTTCGTATTAGCCAATCCGACCAACTCTGTTTGGTTACGGAACCGGAATCCTTCTGCAGGCAAGGGAGATAATGGCTCAGTTAGCTGTTCGAAATTGGTGTTATCATTGAACCGTATCTGTAAGGAGCAGTCGGATAGGCTGAAGTTCTGGGCACATCTTGCCACATCAAAGCCCGATATGGAAAACATTGAACCGGCAGCAAGCTTAGATCGGAATTTTTCAAGCCGGTTTGCATTGATTGTGGCTTGCATTACGGTCAAATGGTGAGAATTTAATCAGCGTCGATAATCAGAAATCAGAATTAAAAACGCAGGAAACTAACTTACATTCACATCAACCATCAGCATATCGACCCACATCAGTTCTCCACCACGCTTAACATTCCTAGCCTCCGAAAAACGCAGAAGCCTAGCCTCGACGACGGAGGAGCATTTGCCGGCCTTGAGATCGAAAAAAAGAACCCTTGAATTAGCCATGCCTTGAAGATGAAAATAAATTTTAAACGTATCAGAGAGAATATGAGATCGAAGAGGGGCTACTCACACCTATTTATACATGAATCACTGCCCATGAGATCAATAGTGAACATTAAAGAACAAGTAGTGCGCGAGCGAATAAATGTGATTTACATATGCAATTACGGAAGCCGTTTCAGAGGGTGAGATGGAGCGGCAAAGGCATCACGGTGACGTCGCAGGAAGAGCTTTCAGTGTGACAACTTTAGGTCGTTTTAGGGTTGATGTCCCAGACTTTTTACGGCCCGAAAGGACGTTAAGTAGAAAGCCCAATTCGAATAAATAACAAATAGCCCAAAAAACACTTCATACATCTTACGCTGCAGGCAATTTTTTTATGGGTTTTCCTTTAAAGTACTAAGTAAAATTGTATGTATATCAAAAGACACAACAAAATAAAAAGGCCCAATAATAAAGCCAAAACAAAATCGTATATCATCAAGACAGGTGTCACAATATTGTAAAGTAGGACCTGGTATCCTACGTGTCATCACCAGGATTGAGGAAACACTATTTTATATAAATAGATATTGATAATTGAAATGTAAGTATGTAATTTTATTAGTAGTTCTCATTTCTCTCAATGGATATATGAACATGGCATAACGAGTGTTTAAAAAAAAGAACATGGCGTAACGTATGTTATGTATATTCAAATATCATGCTATGTTCCTAGTTAAATGTTTATGTAAGAAAATAACAAACACAGAAATACAATAATGGTCTCTTTTGTTATGACAGCAACCAACATAACAACAAAAGATGGTTATCATCGATTAGTACGTAAACTAAAACTTAAGTATTATTGCTAAAATCTAGGGATAGTTGAAATATAAAACTATAGGTCGCACTATTACACACATTATCCATTAATTATTCGATAATGACGAAGAGTTCCTATTATATACTCCGTAACAAGTCCATAGCTCAGTTGTCATATTAATAATGTCCCTTAATATATCTATGCTAAAAGTTAGAGTATTATGATATATTTTGGAAAAATACATATACGAATTTTCTGAGTATCTCCGAACATTTTGTTGGTAGAACAGTAGAAATAATATATATTTTTTGATAGAATAACTCTGCAAGATCTAGTTTGGAAGATAGCTAAGCTAACTACTGCTGTTGTGTTTTTCTTTTGGGTAATCATCCAGATGAGCGAATCTGCACGAGTAGAACCGAAGATGCAAAAGGATTTGCACGATCTGTATCATCACATCGACATGCATTGCAAACGCTATATAATTATTCAAAGGGAGTGGTGCACGAGAGAGAGTTTCATCATGTTTGTTTTGTACATGCACACGTACATAGAATATTGGGCATGGGCCTCTTAGAATCTGTCTTATCAAACCAACTACAGGCCCAATAAAGATCAGTGATCCGTATTATCTTCTCTTACCCAAATCAATTATCATAGTATTATATTAAGGCCAATAAGCCACATATGGAGCCGTGCCATCCACTAATAAGAAAGAAGGGAAATTAAATTTTGTATTAATTTATTAAATAATATACTAATTACGTAGTATTATTGGCTTGTCAAAGATGGAACATTATAGAATTGACCTAAGAAAAAAAAAGTGAATGATTTTTGTTTGGAGAACAAGTTAAGCTAAGGTGACCTAGACACGTAAGCGACTATACAATACAAATAGGTGTTATAGTTAATAGTTATCCAATCATACAAGAAAATAAAAGGAATATCCTTTTGTTGACATCTTCTCTTCTCTCTGTTTTAAAGAGTTTCATCCTTATCCATTCCATCAATTTCTCTCTCTCTGTTACCTTTCAGTTGATTAGATCTTCTTCCTTATATTCTTATCTTCGATTCTAGATTTGGGATCCTTCTTTGTGGTGTAAAGTCTCAGGAGTAAAGATGAGCAAAGGCAGCAGCTTTAAGCTTGACAACGATTACGGTTAGTTCTTTCTTTATTTCTTGTGATCTTAGGTTTATAAGTTCTAAATTGTGTTTTTTTTTGTGTGTAGAAAAAAGGAAAGCTGAAGCTGGTAGGATCAGGGAGAAGTACCCTGATAGAATCCCGGTATGCTCTGTTCCTTGTAAAGGTTTCATCTTTATGCTCTGTTCCTTGTAAAGGTTTCATCTTTATGCTCTGTTTCTTGTAAAAGTTTCATCTTTATGCTCTGTTTCTTGTAAAGGTTTCGTCTTTATGCTCTGTTTCTTGATTCTACTTACAAGAACATGATCTTTAGTGAAAACCCATTAGACCCTTTATATGAATGTTTGGATTCTTGTGTTTGATCAGATGTTCCTCAGATCCAAAACTGTTTTGAAACATGTGTTCTTCTTTGCATTGTATTGATCAGACAAGAACTGGGTTTTGTGTGTTGTTGTAGGTGATTGTGGAAAAGGCTGAGAAAAGTGATATCCCAAACATTGACAAGAAAAAGTAACAACCTTTGTTCACATCTTTAACTTATCCTATGTTCAAGATTTTGTACTTTGTAGATAGGTTTGTCTGAATGGTTTTGGGGTTTTGTAACAATGCAGATACCTTGTGCCATCAGACCTAACAGTAGGGCAATTCGTGTATGTGATTCGGAAGAGAATCAAACTGAGTGCAGAGAAAGCTATCTTCATATTCGTTGACAATGTCCTTCCTCCTACAGGAGAGATCATGTCAAGCGTCTACGAGGAGAAGAAAGACGAAGATGGTTTTCTTTACATCACTTACAGTGGCGAGAACACGTTTGGTGCTTCTTCAATCTGAATCCTCTTCTGACCTGATGAGATGAGAAACGCATGTGTTTTGATGTTTCCCATCATCTTTCAACTTTGTGTATATAATAAGTATTATTCTCTCAGCAGAATCTTCTCAGGATTTGTGCTGAAATTTATTCTCTTCATTGGAATTATTACTATCTAAATTATGGTTTTGATTGGTTTTACAATATTTAAACAATTGTTATGCGATGATTAAACCCTTTATAGGGATTTCAAGGAATCCGTCAGATCAGAATATAGGGACTTCAATGATGCTATTAGTGTATTTCGGTTCTTCATGCTAAAGTGGAGGGACTTCTTTGAACGAGGTTATGTTACATGAGTTATTAGTGATCATGATACATGTAGAGACATACTCTTCTAATTTGGTGAATATAATTGCTAACCCAATTAACTGACTAACATTTGCCTTGAAGTAGTTTTATTCCGCCTTCTACAAAATGGTTTCAGCATCTTCTATGTCCATAGAGCCAGGAACATGCATGTAGACTCTCAGGAGATGAGAAGTAAGGGTGTTTTTTTCTCCCATAAAAATCAGATCCGGCCGGATTAAATGTTTCTTCGGAACAATTCAAACTCGACCACCCACTTAATCTTCAATCTGGATGTTATCAAAAAAACTTTTATAGAGAATTAATGTACCCTTTACAAAGGATTAATGTATAAACGAATTCAAATGTCATCTAAACCAAAATTTTTAACAAAAATTACAAAATCCTCTTATTATGACGGATCTTCCATTTACATTGATTATAATTTTTCAACATCCTCATTTTTTCCAATTAATATTCCACACCCTTCCTATTTTCAACACCCTTCCTATTTTCAACACCCTCATTTTTGATATAATTTATAGATTAAAAATTTTGAATTTTGATATAATTTTTATATTAAAATTATTATGTAATAAATACCCTTTCGGTATTAATTTTGATATAATTTTTATAGATTATTTTTTTTTGAATTTTAATATAATTTTTATTTTTTTAAAAAAATCATTATATAATAAATACGTTTGAATTACTGGGTTAAGATAAAAAACAAAAGAAAAAGATAAATAAATTTTGTCCAATTAGCAAGCAACACATGGCAGTGCGAAGACACAAAAAAAAGTTTCGACATGTTGAAACTTTACGACGGATATTTATGCCACATAAATAAACTCAATTTATCAACACCCTCGTTGTATTTCAACAGTTGAAATCCAATTTCAACACCTTGGATGATCTAAGAATTGAAAAATATGTTTTTAGTCATTTTGTTCTTCATCAAAACTGGGAAGAAAAATATTTTATATTTTATAACTAAAATACGATCGATGTATTAAAAATTTAAGAAAAATACTCTTAAGTAGTATAAAGAATCTAAAAACAAATAGTTTATCATAACTAAAACGTGATGACCAATTGAAACCTAATGTTTTAGTTACATTTGGGAAGAAAACTTTACTGATAGAGAAAGATCACTAATAATAGAATCTAAAGGAATAGGGACCAATGCAATGTAAGAGAAGTATATCTTATCAACAACGTATTATAATGGATACCACCTCGGTGCTAAAACTGATACATACTAAGCAGAGAGACACTCTGGCACAACCATGTCGAAACAAAGATTGTGGAACCCTGTTCATTATTACATTAACAAACAAACAAGACAAAAACTCTTGTCTTCTACATTTCACAATTGCGAAAAACATCTCAAAATTAGTCTAATCAGTGCCATGGTCTCAAGTTGCAAAAGCTGACTAGCTGTATACTTTTGTTTTTACTCGAATTT
Organism: Moricandia arvensis; assembly: GCA_905132765.1. Classification (NCBI taxonomy): domain Eukaryota; kingdom Viridiplantae; phylum Streptophyta; class Magnoliopsida; order Brassicales; family Brassicaceae; genus Moricandia; species Moricandia arvensis. The sequence continues at coordinate 43,972 of CAJHQP010003723.1, read as the reverse complement.
TCATTGCATTCACACATCACATGTTCTTTTTAACTTTGTTTATTACTGTTACTAAAGTAACTAACTTCTTCTATATAAACCATGTCTTATCTCTCCTTCACATTCATCCCATTACTAAAAGTTTCTATGGCTCCTAAGGCTCTTGCAGTTACAGCTCTTCTTCTCACACTTAATCTTCTTTTCTTCAGTTTTGTAACTTCCACAAAATGTCCACCAACTACTCCTAAAACCCCAAAATCTCCAAAGAAGGACCCGGCGGTTAAACCCACTTGTCCTACCGACACACTTAAGCTTGGTGTTTGCACAGACCTATTGGGCTTAGTTAACGCTCTTGTTGGTACTCCACCAAAGACTCCTTGCTGTGCACTTCTTAATGGTCTTGCTAACCTTGAAGCTGCGGTTTGTCTCTGCACTGCTCTTAAAGCAAATGTCTTGGGGATTGATCTCAATGTTCCTGTTAATCTGAGCTTGTTATTGAACTATTGTGGCAAGAAACTTCCTTATGGCTTCCAATGTGCTTGAAGATTTGAGATTATATAAAGAAAAATCTCTTTGGTGTGTGCTTTGTTCTGTTAGTTTTTATTGTTTTTTTTGTTTGTGAGAAAAAAATGCAAATCTCCAACCTTTGGTATTTCATATTGAATGGGTTTAATGTATGGCTTGAACTTGTTAATGAAATCTTCTTAATATCTCTCCTACATTTTGTAAACTACATTCGTCAATTTGTTGCCAAACTAGGAATCTTATTTTTAGTCGAATGCGTGATTGATAAAAAAAAAATCATTTCGATATTTGAAAGCACTCATCCAAAATATTAAGTTCAATTTTAAAAAAAGTTCAACAGACGCTCTAGACTCTGTGTTTTGTGTTCGGCATGGCTAGATCTGAGCACATCCGGATGAAACATTGGTTTCGATCTCTAAAATTTTTTGAAATTTTTTATATATAAGTAAGTTTTCAAATTAAAAATGTTTAGAATCCCCGAAATCTTAGATTCATCCCTAGTGTTTGGTAAAATCGAGTTTTGATTAGGTACAGTAGAATCCATAGACGTGTTCTTAGGTTAATAGATCACTTCATTGTATTGTGGTTGAATCTCATCTGAGGTCTAATCTCAATGTAAAACTCATTGGTTAATGAAAAGTAAGATGTTGAACCAAAAAAAATATTCCGAGTTCGTACTCATGCTTCAGTGCCTCTCTTTGGTTTACATGGTTTCCTCTTTGTTTACGTCATCATCAAATTCAGCATATAGGCCCATATGGCTCTAAAAGTCCTGGTTAATATGGACCACATAATGCGTCCAAAGCGGGAGGGTACAACGTCACTTCTTACAATACGTAGAAATTACATGGCAGATTTCGAGATCGGTTCTTCATTTCCAAGCCCACCAATTGCTACGGAAAGTCGTTATTAATTTAGATGGGCCAGTTTATAGCAGGCCCGTTATATTTATGGATTTGTTTTTAATAGGCCTGATAACATACCACTAATTAAAACGTTAATGATTTGAATATAGTTTACTAGTTTTACATTGGAACATCATAGGGTTAATTGAAGCAAAATTGTTATTCAAATTTCATTAAAATGTGAAATGATAAATACAGAACAGTCTAGTCAAAAAGTAATTCTAGTATAATTTACTTTTTTGTGAAACAGAGCATGAAGTATTACTATTATTGGCTATGTTAATGTATGTAAATAATATTTATATTCTGTAAGTATTCTAGTTTACTAATTTATAGATGATGCGATATGAAATGCTGTAAGTTTACGAGTTGAAATTCAGACGTTTATTTTTTTCTTTTACTTACGTATAAATGAATGTAAATTTCCAAGTTCTTTACAATTAGAAACCCAAAGTAAATAAATTGTTGAGCTATAGTACAAGAAGAATGATACTGATTTATGAAATGTAAAACCATTGAACCAACAAAATAAAGCAATACATAGAAGTTCAGTATATAATTATTAAACTTTCCGTAATTATGCGTTTTAGAACTTTAGATTGTTTTTTTTGTCGACTATTGAACTCTGGATTTAACTGATAAACATAATTTATCTTGAGATTTTATTAAGTGGCGATGGTGTAGAATAATCAACAAATGCTAATAACTACCACTACTATTTAATTTCAAAATTTGAGCTTGAAGTGAACGAACAAAACATTGTGCTAAGTTAACTAATCATACAAGTACAAATAAAAACTAACATAATAAACCTCATTAAATAGCAAGATTTGATTACAACAACAGAAGAAGACGCATGCATACATAATATATATAATTAAGTTCAAGAAAGAAAAAGAAACCCAACTTTTGGACATCATCAATCTTAAAGAAATTGGCTTTCGTATTCTCAAACACTTATCGATAATATTTATCTTTAGTACGGAGCCACACCAACGTTAGCTGCAGGAGCGTAGAAACCTTCTTTCATCCCCATGTTATCCTCACCCTCCTAGAAGCCATTTTAAGATATGATCAAAATCAGTATATAGAAATTACTTTGTACATTATTGCGACGAAAAAAGATATATTTATCCATTAAAACCAAAAAATGATTTTTTGTAAAGATATATGTAACATTATATAAAAGATGAAAGGTATGTCGACAGTCGACAGATTAGGGTTTACCTGTTGGGGCATGTTGGTTTTCTTCACGGGTTGATTGTCTGGTGCGAGTCCGAAGTGTATGTGAGGGAAGTGGGCCCACTACATTGCACAAAAACAACATAAGTACAAGACACATATCAACTTGTGTTATAACCGGACAAAAGTCTTTACTCCTAATCTCAGCTATATATGTTTTTTTGTACAACCTGACATCTACACACACACATATTTATATTTATACGCATGCGGGTACATAGACATTGAGAGATTAAACCCTAGTTTCCGCCTCCAATCTAAACATAGTCGTGATGTTTATATCAATGGCTTAATTTATATAGCAAAGGAAACAACAAAACCCTGAAAATGGATCAAATGTTCTAGACGTTGAATTCACTATCAAGATAGTTGTATATAGATTAAAATATATGTACATGTATCTTGCGTAGGTGTATGGATTTACCATAAAATATTGCCCTCTTGTGATAATTAATTATTGACTTTAACCAATAGATATAACGAGTTAATATATATGTATTTTTGGGATAATCAAATTAAGGGTTCTTACATTCTTGGCAGCAGCACTGAAGGCTTCTCTGTGGCTTATATCAGGATTACCTGCTTTGATACGTTGGATCTCCTCCCTACAAGAAAGACGTGACAAGGAATTACATTAATCAATGTTATATAGTATGACTACGATTAGAGAATAAAAACAAAAATGAAATAAAACTCACTTGATAAATCGATTATATGCGGATGGGACTCTCTGTCTTTTCTCTGGAGCTGGCAATGGCAAAATTCAACGGCAAAAACAAACATTCAGACAGAAAGAGACAAACACTCATTAAAACTACTTTCATTGATTTTTTTTTCTTCACAAAACACTCTCTCTCTCTAACCCATCATCACTTCATCATTTTCTAAAGACAAGCCCATCTCTAATGCATAGATTCTTTCTCTCTAGATTTCCGGGGGGATCCATGAATCTGTCTCCTCTTTCCATTTATCTTTAATCTTTTAAATGCTTACAAACACTAAAAGCCATTATTTACATGAAGAATCAACACATACAAAAGGTCACTGATCGAAGAATATGCTAAATATACAAACCTATCTCTTTTCTATGCGTAATTCAATGTTGTTAGGCGTTTGAAACAAGATCCAGCGACGTTTAAATAATACTTAAAAGCTATGCATGTCTTAATGGCGATTCATAGTCGCTACCAAATTAATATTTATGCAAAGAAGTTTGAAAAAAATACAGAGAAATGAGAAGGAATCTAGTAGTATCTTACGGCGGTTAACGGGTGGCGCTTTAGGAATTTCATGTTGTTGAATGTTCATGAAAGACGGTATGTCATTCATATTAGGATGTTGATTCATCATCATCATCGTATTCATGTTTGAAGGTGCATCTCTCAGCTCCTCCTTCAATATTATTGAATATCCTCAAGGCTTTAGATATATACAAAAGACCCTATATAAGATTTATGTATTGAAACATTGAAAATTACCAGAATATTCTGGGTATTGAAGTAAGAGTGAGGACCAAGCTGGAGCTGGAGCTGGTTAGCAGCTGGGAGGGCAGCCGATCTCATGTTCACAGAAAGAAGATTAGTACAGCAACCGCATCGGACGGTGACGGTCTTGAACATGCTTGTGTAAGGAACACTAACCTATAAAACACAAGAGAAATAGTCAAAACAAAACCCTTCAATAATATACAAATCAAGAAAAGGGGGTGATCAATCAAGAAGAGAAAATGAGAAAGTGAAAAGGAGTGGCTAGTGCTTACCGCAAGAATTGTTTCACAAAAGTTGCATTGGACATAGCAGAGATGGTCTGAAGGAGAGAGGTGCTCTGGTGAAAAAACAGCTGAGGAAGGAGAAGACATAGACGACATAGACATATTTTTTGTAAGAAGAAAAAAGGCTTCAAAGCTGGAAGCTGATCTTCTTATTTTGGGAGTGTTTGGGGATTTGATTGATTGATGGGTATTTGTCTGATCAGAGGATTCTTGATATGGAGAAAATTAAAAACCCCACCATGATCTGATCTTCTTGATTGTTTGATGTGTATTATATACCACAAAGGAAGATATAGAGAGATAAAGGGTGAGATGAGAAAAGGAGATATTAATGGTAAGAGGGTAAAAACAACAACAAAGCCTTAGCTCTAACTCTAGCCTCTAGGTCGTTCTAATAACGTTTTTGTTAGATACATTTAACTTTTAAGCTAAAGGTAGGCCATATTGATGTATATAATGCCTTAAACTAAAGCTTTTAAGCTAAAGGTAGGCCATATTGATGTATATAATTCCTTAAACTAAAGCTACACAATTATAAAGTACATATCTTATTGGGTATTGATTATAGTGTTTAGATAAACTATACAGAGTACCCAATTAACAAACTCTCACATGGTTTATATAAATGTATCAATGAGCACAATTTGAACTAATTAAGTTGTCCGAAACAAACGATGTCTAGTGCAGAACCGGAAGAGTAATCTTACAAAATGTTGACTGGCATAGTAGTTTTATAAATAAACTTGTTTTCTTTGATAAAATTAGCAGGTACACTTAAGGATACAAAAATTCAAAGCTTTTCCGAAACAAATATATAAATATACACACCAAACTCTGTTAATTATGTGTGATCGTTTTAAACGGCCGGCGTATTACTTTCACACAACCAAAAATGTTTGAAAGTGCATTTTTATTTACATGACATATCATTTTTTCACTATCAATTTTTTTTTGGGTTTTATACCATCCATAGCTTTGATGAACGAGCTAATTCACATGGCATGTCATTTTTCGTTCACCATCATTTTTTGGGTTTTATACCATCCATACCGATGAACGAGGTAACTATTTTCTGTATCTCAATCGAATGTAACTTCCTAAATTATTGGAACGTTTAAGTTTTTGTGAACCACTTAATAATGTGATGAAATTTATTACTAACTTCAAGTTATCAACATTCTAAGTTAAAATTTAAAAATATGGTTGATCATAAGTTCTCAAGCTTAGTAGAAAATTTATCTATAAATCATACTAATTTACTGTATCCTAATATTTACTTTTTATGTTTCTAAATAAGTGTCAGTTTAACTTTTTTTTTGTTACATAAAAGTGTACTTTAGAATTTTAATGTAATTTGAGTTAAATATTAATTATAAATGCATTGATTTTATAAATAAATTTAGTTTCTAAAAATCTCAATAATCTAATATATTTTTTTTAGTCTGTGTGAAAATGTCAAAATGATATTTTTTTTAGAAGCAGATGGAGTATGATGGTTATCTTGTGGTCACAAAAGACAAGTTAACATAGCCGTTGAAGGATGTAATTGCCTAAAGACAACGGACTTATACTCCATCAACTAAATCAGTTTTTTCTTGTTGATCAAACAACTGAATCAGTTTCAAACTTACTTTTTAAATGAAACTGTGGGGCTTACAGTTAAAAAACACTTGTTGACCCCAAAAACAATTAAAACACATTTCACTTATTTCATTTTGTTTGTATTCTCAAAATTTGCATTTAAGTATCTTTATAATATTAAATCCACAAATTTATTTGATAGTGACAAAAACTCATGACAAAAGTTTATGCTACTAAAATTTCAAATTAATAACTACAATGCGGATCCCATTTTCAAAATTTAATTATATTTTATTTTAGATGAATAAATTAAAACCAAAACTAAACCTTCAAAAAAAAATTTGTTAAAATATGTTATGGATCTGAAATACTGAACAAAATCTTATGCTGCGGAGATTACATACTTCGTTCTTGTACAAAAGGACGAACCTCTGCAATATGTAAGCACCTTTTCTACAACCACTTTGACTTTGATCAATATGACGATGATCGCTACTACACTACAACCTTATCGCATTTTGAAATATGAATAAGGTCTATAGTATTAACAAGGGACGATTCAGGCATATACTTGAAGATTCACGAGCTTAGGGCTTTGGATTTGCACGTGAACACATATGTACACCATATATAATGTAATGTGGTGTGTTTGTAAGTAAGCCAAAAAACGACGATGAATACTTAAATAGAATTCGCACTTCCCAATGGAGGAAGAGAGAGAGGTGGGGGGAAGAAAGGGACGTGTGCATGGGAGTGATTAAGCGTCGGCTCATTCACCCGTTGTTGTCATTCCTTAATTACCACTGCCATTACTTTTTTCTCGTTTCTCTATACAATTCCTTTTCCTATTTTTAATTCCATTTTAGCAACTATCAAAATACTAATTTCATTTTCTGTCCTATCCCTAAACTGTATTTGTATGTATGTAGAGAGAAACATGATGTTCCATTTTTATTGATTGGTTATCATTAGCTTTTTAGTCAATTATATGATTGTTTTTTTCCTCATTTAAATGTTTGGAATCATCCAACGCTAGACTTTCCGTGAAAGCGAAATAAATTGATTATATATATGTAGTTATAAGTTTCAAGTAAACCCAGCCGATTATCAATAAGTACTATTTATATTTACACAAGATATATAGACACATCAACGATGTTTAATACACATTCCAGACAAATTAAGCAAGAACAAATATATTGTATTGTTTCTCGATGATAGTTTTGAAAGTGGCATATATATGTACGTATATATAGAAACACCATATTGGTGAAAGCCACGAGCAAAACTCCACACGTAGTTAATCTCAAACCTATATAGAAGGTCTTTTAATATATCTCACTCATTTTAGGTATTATATTATATTATATATTATATATATATTTGCATATACATTTTTTATGCATCTACTTGCAAAATGATGCTATATATATGGAATTAGGTTGTTATCCGACTAATCAAAAGTAATTCTTGTCTGTCAAGTGATGTTAATGTACTAGTGATTAATCATATGTTAGCACAACTCATTCTTTCCTTAGCAATTTCCTTAGAACATGTAATATATATATATAAGGTCCAGCGAAGACGAATATTTAAAGGCAGAGGTCTTGAGTATAATTAAGGCGTGTATAGTTTTTGGTTGTAATGAAGGAAAAGTTTAAATGTTTATCTGATCATACTTTAGTAGCAACATATATAATGTTAGGGTTAGCCCACACTTTTGTTGGGCATACAGAGATTACTACACGCATGTAGGTTCATACATGTATATAAATATATTTATATATATTCATCACATATATCATGGACCCATATAATATTTGTAAAACATGCATGCATGTGTGTACTGAGAGCATCTCCAAGCCACCTCTATATTTATCTTTAAAATAGCATTTAAATTCAAAATCACTCTAACCTTACTATATTTCTTCCTCTGAAATAGATATTGATATTTTTGCCTCTATTTATAGAGAAAGAAATAACATTTTTCTATATTTTATTATATATTTAGAGACTGCTATTTTAGAAGAATACATTGGAGCAAATTACATCTCTATTATAGAGTTCCTCTATTATAGTGGAACAAATAGCAAAATACATTGGAGATGATCTGAGATCAAATGTGACATTGACCTTCCATATTCTAGACTCTTGAGTTTGGTTTAGAAAAGCTATTGCGATAAACTCAAATTTATAGACTATATCTAATGAGAAAGTACTTACAATTTAACTGAAGCAATAATGCATAAGCTCAACTTCACATAGTGTACATATACAAATGGATTATTATGAAATACTTCACTGAGATTTATTTTCTGAAAGTACTAGTCTTGCCTTTGAGGTTAATGATAATTAAAATGAATTCAATTGCTCGACTGGTGTGTAAATAATAGGTGTTGGTGTCTCAGAACTTTTCACCTTTCTAAAATAATAAATGTATTGTTACCTCTTATATTAATTAATATATTTTTCCTTCACAAACATCCAAATTGTAAAGGTATAAAGTGAACCCCACATGTCTGAAATTAAACATTGTGTTCAATGTTTTGATCTAAAATCAACCTCATTTATAGAGATCAATTAATAGACACTAATCAAGAATTCTCCTCTCTCTCCCTATGTGTAGATCTGTGTGGACAATCTGATACTCCCTCCGTTTCATATTGTAAGTAGTTTTAGCAAAAAATATTTGTTTCATAAAATAAGTAGTTTTTATATTTCACTGCACTTTTATATTTATTGGATAGTGTGTTACTAATTAAATAATGTTAGCTTTTTTATAATTGGTTAAATTTATTAATTTAATATTATTTTTTAAAAATCAACAACTTTCTTAATATTAATGCTCTAAAACTACTTACAATATGAAACTGACGGAGTATTAATTTTGTAGGTGATATTAATTTGTAGGTGATATTAAAGTTGTCATCTTCTGTTGCTATAAATCCCATGTGAACATATTTCATTGCTAACTGGTATTGTTGTGATGAATGTTTGGTTCAGTTTCATAGTAAGCTCAATTATACTAAAGACTGAATTCATACTGGTACGTCCTCAACTTCAACATCAATCTTCAAGCAAATTGACCGGTCCATCGATCAGAGATGCAATCCTCGGCCACAGGAGGAAGAAAGTATTTAACAGTCTAATGCATTCTTGGCTGAGAATTGAGTAATCAAATTTTCATCAAATCATGCGTAGGCTCACCTTGTTTTGTTTTATTTGCCAAGGCTTGCCCTACTTAGCACTAACCTTTTGTAACTTTACAAACCTTCTCATATTGATATGTAATTCACATTTTGGCACCCAAAAAAAAAGAAAATTATACTAAAGACTTTGAGGACAAAATAGTTGCATCAGTTAAATTAATAGTATCGTGAACCATTCTAGTTATGTACGTATCTAAGATCAGAGTCTCAGTTGACTAGTTCTAAATCTAAAACAAAAATGTGCATATGGTTGCTACTTGCCAGGGATGAGTTAGAAATTGGCTGTTGCGCAGAGAGGAGAATAATGGCTTTTCAAAGTATAGTATTTAATTTGGTTATAAATATTTCTATATACACACATTCCTATATACTTACATAAATGTGTGTGAAATAAGCATTTACTTATTCTGTGCTTTTAAAAAGGTATCAGATGACAGATATGAAGACTATAGGGTTTCTCCAGTTCTATTTTCATTTTCTATCTTCCTTTAATACAAAACTATGATTCTGAAAAATATTGTTCGATTTTTATTAAAAAAAAATAGATTTCTAAGATTCCACTTTCGATATTATTAATTGGCCAGAGTAAATTAAATAGTAACGAATTCTCGGATATCAAGGAGAGCGACAGTGTGGGTAAAACAAAAATAACGAGTGGATTCGATTTCGAACTATTAAAATGAGTAAAGGAGAACGATGTTCACATGTGAATGTCTTGTTATGCAAGATCGTGTAAACTAAGATTTTAGGTAGTTAGTATGATTGAAGTGACTAATAGGAGTAGTTGGTATTGATCCGTATAGTTCTGCCGTCAATTTGTTTTAAACTTAATTGTCAAAAACAATTGTTTTTAAACTTTGTCATCAAAAATATATTTTATTGTTTTTTCATTCATTCAAGTAAACCAAATGTAAAATTTTAACTACGAAATAATTTAATCTAAGTTATCTTAACGACATCAAAACGACTAGAATACAAACTCCATTTAATATACTCCATCCGTTTCATATTGTAAGTAGTTTTGGATAAAAACACTACTATTAAGAAAGTTGTTGGTTTTTAAAAAATAACATTAAATCAATAAATGTAACCAATTATAAAAAAACTAACATTATTTAATTGGTCACACACTATCCAATAAATATAAAAAGTACATTGAAATATGAAAACTACTTATATTATGAAACAAATATTTTTCACTAAAACTACTTACAATATGAAACGGAGGGAGTAAATAAAAACGATGAAAGAACTACTCCATCTGTTTTAATATATTAGTTGTTTTTTTTTGTGCTCCACAATGCAAATTGTTTTTAAAATTCAAATAGTATTTAATTTAGAATTTTGGAAAAAAAACAATTAAAATATGATTTATCATTGTAACTGTCGTTCTTTAATCAAATGCTAAGTACGAGAGATTTTTTTTTTTTTGAACTTAGGCTTTAAGTACGAGAGATTTTTCTTCTTAATTTTTGTGTGTTTAAATCAAACCAGTTTATAATTTGAAATATAGAGAGTATTGTTTATGTTAAATTATTGTATAATGCGAGATCTTTTATTTAATATTTCAAGGTTAAAAAAGATAGTTAAATTTGTTTGTGTCTCTTTAATACATATAGGGTCTAAATATGTCTATGCAAAAATGGCTTTTTAATTGCACACAGTAATTTTACTGCAGCCAGAAGAAAAGTTAAATTAAAAGAAGAGTACGGAGTGGAGAGCTATATAGAAAGTAGGTAGGGTCATAGGGCAGAGTCATGTAGGCTAATAGGCATAGCACGTCTATGGACCGCCCAGGCTCATCGGCTCCGACCCTATGGTCCGTCTCTTTGTCTTTATGTCGCAGGCTTCTCTCTGCCACGTGCATTATTTTCTCCCCTCACATTTCTTTCTTTAGGGCACAACAACATGCCAAATTGGACAAATTTAAAGCTCTCTCTGAATATATTTTCTTGTTTTTAGTGGAGTATATGACTATTGGAGTAATCTAAGTATGTTTCCAAAACATCATTGCTTAATCATTGAAGTATATTTTTTTCCTAAAGGACCTAAACGAGTTTCTGATTCTCAAATTATATGGTACATTCCTCTTTATAGTTTTGGATACGTTTAATCTGTCACACAAATCATATTTTTCGATTATGATATTTGTGAATCTCGGACTTCTTTTTTGACAAAACTCCATAATCAAAGATCAAACATCTATTTTGAACAAGTGCATGTTAAAAGAGCAAAAATCATGACATAACCCATATAGGTAACTCTTTAGCAAAGATAAAAATAATATTAATACGGCACTTTTTATATACTGTATGATAATTGATGAATGCATCTGGCCAACAATTAATTAGAAAATCCTATTAAATTTGCCATTTTAACTTATCAGATTCATTGGAGCTTAGTTTATTATGAATGCAACACTTTTCTGATCCAGAAAAAAACTTACCATTCATTACGTCGACTGTACTATCTCATTGTGCGTAATATTACAAAATAGTAATATTGCATTGACGACATTAATTAAGACGATCATTTATTTGTGTTTTTTTTCCTGGATAGTAACCTTTTGCAAGTAAATAAAAGGATGGAGTGTTTTAAGTTCATTAAAAAACACTCTGCATTTCAATTTTTATCATCTTAAATTTTGAGGGAGTGAATAATACTTTCAGTTGAAAGTACAATATTCACCTATTTAAAACATTATTTACCTTTTATTTTAGTTTTTATAATTATATATGTTTACAATTGTATGAATATGTTTTATATGTTATATTTTAGTATGTAGCATTATATTTCATCAAAATATTTGATTAATATATTTTATTCACTTTTTATAATATTTATAGTTATATTTGACTATCAAATAATATGTTTTATTTTTTTATGAAAATTTAATGATAATTTAATTATTATAAGATTAAGGATTACCATGTAAATTACAAATTATTTAAAAATAAATATAAGGGTGACGGTTGGAGTGATACATCATCTCTTTATCTTAAGGGTGTTTTTTTTTTGTTAATCGTGGGGGATCCCAGGCGGTAAATCCAGACTAATCCCCAGGAGACCTTTCATTCGGGCACGCACGGTTATAGGTGGAGGTGGCCAAGGCGACTCGAATCCATGCCGGGCACTCGAACTAGAGTTCCTTTAGTGTTTGTTGAAAATGCTCGAAGTTGATGGTGACGATGTTTTATTTCCCCGATCCGTGAATTGTCGGATATAGGTGATGGTTCTATGTTTTATCAAATTTCTATCCACACCGAATTATCATCTGTCTTCACAAAAATTAGAATGATTATTTTTCTCTTTTACTTATAACCAAAAGAGAAACTGATCATCTTCTGATCTTTTTGAGTGTTTCATTATCTTAAAAAAGAAACGGTCTCCCATTGGGAACAAGCTTTTATTTTGTATAAGCCTCTAATTCCTAGCCCTATGTCCAGCCAATGTATAACAAAACGCCAAAAGCTAAGCTTAGAAATCTCCCCGCAAAAATAATACTCCATACCATAGTTAGTATTAGCAAACGAATCATGTGGGAGCAGTACTCTAGTTACTTTCCTCGTTTAACCTACTATCTTACAAGAGACTATATGCTATAACCACATCTCAATTATCAATCTATAAGATGTTTATATGCTTCTGATAAGTACACATTTTCTTTAGGGTTAAAAATTCCAACCTAATCCTCGCATAGTTGAATCCACATAGAAAATTCTACTCGGCCCTGGCTCTGACAAAGCTGGACCAAGTCCATATGAAGGCTCTGGACCACCACAACATCTCTAAACCGGTATGAACCAACTACATTTTCTGAAACTATATGTAGGGCATGGGTAATGAGACAACATAAGGACTGGATCATCATCAGTGAAGTGTGTCCCCACCCAAAAGTAAAAAGAGATAGCCCTTTAGATTTTATAACCTGAGGGCATGTAAATGTAAGCTGAAAGATCAATTTATGAGCTGGGTTACTTTTTTCGTACTAGTGTTGTGGTCGAGAGGATCAAAAGGAAAAGGATAGGGACTAAGAAACAAAACAGAGCTACAGTGTGCATTGGACCACATTGTCTGTAGGACATTAAAGAACTTCGAGTGTGGTAAAAAATAAAATAAACAAGTACCTGGCTTATGTCACATGGATTGATCTTTGATCTTGTTAAAAATGTGTTTTCTCTAACTTTAATCTCTTTTATGATTAAGAGTGTAACATGATATCCTACAAACATATAAACCCAGCAAAATACAAAAGCAAGAAGAAACAAAAGACTTGGAAAATCGATAAGCTCTTCGTATCCTTTAGGTGTATGAACATACTGTTTATTTCGAGAGCCAGTAGAGGATTAGAAATAACGTACAAGCAGCAATCACAGCAGAGAGGATAAGTGTGTCACGAGAACGTCTCCTTCTAATTGAGCCTATAAATGGAGGATTCAAATTGCTAAAGTTAGTGAGAGATTAGTTGAGAATATCATATAAGGTTCAATAGAATACCAAGTAAGCCACGAATCACAGGGAATTTGTCTCCGAGATTTTTAACTTTCCCTTGAACATCTGAAAACAGAGATCGTTGAGAGCCAAGAACTGCTCTTGTTGCTTGAGCTTGACCAATAACTTCATCAATCTGCAGCCAAATACTTCTAAAACTATCAGTAAAAATCTCTGTAACATCATCATTAGATAGTTTACAATATAACGAGGGCTATTAACAGAATATAACACTAAAGAATACAGAAAGTATCTTACATGAGAAATACTTCCATGGATTGAAGCTCTCTCTTAATATTTGCACACCTGGTGACATACTACCAGAAGCCTGCAGAAGCGAAAACAGACCCAACTTCCCATCAAAACGTGACCATAGAAGAATGTTTATTTCCTATTTTAAGAAGACTCAATTCTTTACCTTATATTCACTTATGTCCTCCCTGACAGAACTCAAAAGCTCAGCATGTTCTCTCATCGAGTTAATATTTCCTTTTATCCTTCGAAACTCCTATCAATTTACATGGAAAAAACATTACAGGAAAAAAGATAGGTTCCCATAATGCGTATAACTTCACATCACTACAGATGCATAATAAGCATTGCTAAACAAAAGCCACACGAGTGCAAGAGATGGGACAGCAATTACGTTGTTAGCACTTAACCACCGATGCGAAAAAAAAGGGTTATAGTATCATTTTTTCCCATGTGGGAACTATGTTTTATGTATCAACTTAGCAATATACTCCAAATGTACCAGATCATATGACCATAACAGACAAATTAGAGCATGAGTTAACTAGAGAAGAACAAGTGATATAACCTGTGTGTATTCATGAAGTATATCTCTGTGCCTTGCAAGCTTTTGAGTAACAGAGGTTGTAGATGCAGCAGAAGCAGCACATCTACTCATGGAATCATTAATGTCCAACAACTTCTCAAGAGAAGATTGGATCTCAATCTCCATAGACTTCCATGATCTTCCAAGGGTTGGAGACCCAGCGTCAACATACCCTGTGGGATCCAACAACATAATGTGAAAATTTGCATTTCTTGATTGGTTACGTTACACACTAGAACATAATGTGATACAAACAAGGCCGTTCTCGAGAACCTGAAAGCTATATGCATATGGAAACATTACGAAGACATATCTGTTCTACATCACAGCCACTAAGACTGAGAGCAATCCAGCGAAGAGATCATTATCGAGAACTAATATGATCGATCGGTAAATGACATTAACAGAGTGGAGGTCAATCACTATCAGCATAACAAGGACGCAATGGATCAGATCAAACCTTGAGTGAACCTGGCGCCGAGCTTAGCGTAAGAAGAGAGCTTAACGTCGAGATCGCCTTCGATTTTACGAGCTTCTCTACGAAGCTCCTCCCAACCTGATTCCTGCAGATCCAGGCTCCGTTCTGTCATCTCCACCAATGTTCAGATCCCTGAGCCAATGCCAAGAGGCAACTATGTGAACTCGAACCCTCTTACGCAAAAGGAAGGATCCGAAACTCGGACCAGTAAATGTAGGAGATGGATTTCATCCCCTTGTGAGGCCTGGAAAATAGCTAGCCCAGCGCATAAGGCTTAGTCGATTGACGGTAACTCGGCCCAGGTTTCCGTACGTCGCGGGAAGAGGTCGTTCCGTTGGAAAGACTCCTTTAGTCGTCGAGCCGCGAAAAAATTATTGGGGCCTGAAAGTAAATGCCGTTATCCGTCCGTACAATTAGTCGGCCCATCCAATTCGAGGCCCGTTAAGCAACCCGACTTAAGGAACCCTAGAGGCGAACAACTTATAAAAGGAGGACGGCTAGAATTAAGGTTATATTATTTCCAGATCTGGACTGTCTTGTAAACATTTCTTCCAACTTACTAATAAAAGAAAGTTTTTCCCTTTACGATTAAAATCATAAAAACCATCTCTGTTTAGTCGTCTTTGAAGAACCCACCGACGAATTCCGTCTACTTTATTCTCTAATCAAAACTCGGTTCAAACAGTAAATCCGAAAGTTAACTTGAAATTACGAAGTTAACATCCCACTCAAACCATCCAGACATGTCGTATATTATCAAAGCCCGGAGGAGAGTGAGGTAACACATTCCAATGGGCTTCCATTGTATTGGGCTTCCACAAACAGTTATATATATATATATAAATATATATATTGATAAAAACTATATATTAAAAATGCTAAATGTAAAATAAAATAAAAAGTTAACAATTTTTTTTGTCAAGTTGATGATAATTGATAAGATATTGGAGAAGAATAGTGTTTTTCTTCTGTCATGGAGATTCATGAAGAAATTGTTCTTAAGTGAAAATTAATTTAGACTAAAGGTAACTAAGAAAATCATCAGATTCTTTTTTTTTAATATATATATAATCTTTTCTTTGTTTGTTAACCAAGTGTCTCCTCTGAAGCCTCTAGTGAAGAGGTTTTAGAGGATTTACCAACACAAAGTTATAAACAACTTTTTTATTTATGCTCTCTTTTAGTTATGATTTTAGTAAATTTACTGTTTGTCATGTGTAATGGAAACTTTGATCTTTGAAAGGGATTGAAAAAGTGGATGGTGGATTTGCCCAACCAAGTTGTGAAGATACTTTGATCTTCCAGGCTATGAGTCAAGCTTTGGACCAATATCTTCTACAAGACAGTATGATATGATCGGACTAGAGATGTGGATCATAAAAATATGATTATTAAATATTAAATAAACAAAGTTTCAGGTGTTAGAAACATAAACTTATTTTTCAGAAACAACTCAAAACTAGACCTATCTCTTTGTTCGTAACTTCTTTAAATCGCTTGTCTTATTATGAAAGCATATTTTATATACATATACATAACCATTATTAGAATACGCAAGAGGACACATACCGTACACATCTCGTTCCGGATTATAAATTATTTATTGAATGTGCATCTTTAACAAAATTCAGACAGATAGACTCTAAGAGCATGTTTAATGGTAAAACCTATTTAAGGGTTTTTAGTGAATTTTTAATTGATAAAAATTAGATAAGAGATTTTGTTAAGATACACTTAACTATATTGATTTATTGGTAGAACCACCACGAGGAAAAGAGTCTTCCTTTCTCGACGAGCCGTGGAACCACCACAAGGGAGAGATCGTGGCTTCGTCGACGAGCCGACGTCTTCCTTCCCCGACGAGACCCACCGTCACAGATCTACTTGATTCGCCGACGAGATGCACCGAGAGGAAGAGAACTCCGTTTCGGCGAGTACTCCGTTACGGCGAGGAGAAGATCAGAGAAACCGAGAGAGAGAACGAAAAGAAGAAAAGAAGAAAAGAAGAAAAGAAGAAAAGAAGAAAAGAAGAAAAGAAGAAAAGAAGAAAAGAAGAGAAGAAGAGAAGAAGAAAAGTGAATCGCCTCTCCACCTATCTTCGGTCCAACGAAAAAATGACACGTGCTTCTTAAGAGACGTTCCTTTCCCCTCCTAATTAGGAGACGTTTCTTCGATTAATACCTAATTTAAAAAAATAAAAATTAATAATGGGCTAAGAGACTTGTTAAGAGCCACTGATAAACATGCTCTATGCTCTGACTAAACTTGTTAAAAAAAACACAGTAGATTATGATCACTGACATGAACAATAAAATACCAATTTGAAATGGAATGGTGACGTTTTGTTCCAAGTAGCCATCAAACGTGTGGTGGCATAGTTGTCTGCATCTTCAAACCTAATAAACATGTAACGCCGACAAAAACATTTTCAGACAGTAAAAGAAAACTGTAGGCCTTTTGTCCGATGATTCTCATCTCGTATTCAGAATCAACTACTCATAGTATCTCCCGCAAATCACATTAGAATAACACTGTAATTATGGTTTGACAAAGTGTAAAACAGCATTCTTGAACTAGTAATTATGGTCCTAAGAGCACCCACAATGGTGTTACCCATTGCGGGTGGCTTAGCAATATTAAATGTATTTTTTTTTTATCTTTTGTGTTGAATAGTTAAGGACTCTATTTTAAAGTTTGTGTCCAATGGTGTTATCCATTTTGGAGTTCTTAGAAATTTTTTTATTATTAAATTTGTTAAAAAATTAAAAATTAAAAGTAAACATACAATAATCATAAGATACCATAATTATTAATAATTGAATAAAAAATACAATAATTATTAATAATTGAATAAAAAGATACAATAAATATTAATAATTGAATAAAAAGATACAATAATTATTAAGTTTGATGACCAAATTTGATCTAAATATCGTACCATGATGAAACATTGATAAATATATGTTTACTAAACATTGATAAACATATGTTTACTAAACATTGATAAACATCTGTTTACAAAATATAAGAGAAGGAAATAGTAGTACACAATCAAAGTACAAGAGAAGGAAGTAGTGCAACAAGATCAAAGCTTGCGTCGCCAAGTTTTGAGTATTTTGAAACATTCTTTAGTTGGAGCAAACACACACATCAAAGGAGGAGTTATCCCATCCCCAACCACATTGAAGGCGAATACGTCTCCAATGCGGCATTTGTTGCCAGCACAAAACTTTCTCCAGCCTCTGATGTAGTAGAATGCGCCTGACTCGCTAAAGCATAATGACACTGGCCACGCATCTCCGTCTATGTTCACTAGCTGCGCCGTCTTGCATTGTTTGTTCAGAGCAGTACAACCCGTAGCTTCCACAGGAAGATCCTGCAACAAAAGAACGTAAGGAAACACTCCAATTTCAAATCAGTAATTTGATTACCTAAACACTCACAAGTTTGTCTTCTTGGACATTAGATTCCGTGACCTCAGCCCGGAAACAGTAGTCAAATGAATAAGTAGACCTTGCCACTGCTCCTGCTGAATCACAACAAACAAACATCCAAGTCAAAAATATCATAAGTTACTCAATCAGAAACGCAGGAACAAAATATGATGCATACAATAGCAACTATGATAAACACTTACTAATGTTCTGGTCTTGAGGTTCATCGGCTTCAGGATGTGTGTACTGAATGTCGCAGCAACTAGGACCCATCGGAGTTACATGGAAGACCATGTCTCCTTCGAGTTTGAAGATCACAATGTCTCCAATTGCTAGGTCATGGGCCTCCGTGAACTCCTTCCATCCGCGGGTAAGTGTCCTCTCTTCTTGTTGGACTTCCCAGGTTCTATCCGAAGCATCTGTTCTAAGAGTCCATGATTTTTGGTGAAATTGCCCATGGATGTACTTTGAATAAAAGGCAATGGGTATTGACTGCAATGCAGAAAAGGCAAAGTTAAGTTACAACCAGAGCAAACAGCATAATACTTTGGGACATATTCACAAGAGAAATAGAGTTAGTTTGTTTACCACGCCAATTTCGAAACCGGGAAGCAGCGGCTGGAAGAAGTGACCTTCATGGGGAATTGCCATCTTCAAACACGACACCAAATTAAGATTTGAAGCAACGAACAAATCTTACTTTATTACACACAAGATAACACAAACGCTTTGCCAAACATTGTAAGACTACAAACGCTTGGAACAACAAAACCTAGATAGAACCCTAAATCGATTCAAAACTACTCAATCCCCACCCGTTACTAGCAACCAAAACGACAGAGAAGACCAAAACCCTAATTCGGAAAAAGACCCCAAATCGATTTCGAACCCTAAATCAGTTTCAATCGCCCGATAGAACCGTAAAACGTTATGAAATCAACATGCATCATACCCACAAGCCAAAAAAGAGCTAAGAACCGAGATCTAACCTTCAGTGTTTGGGATCGCCGAGTCGCGATTTCTTTCGCGAGAGAGAATTTTTTTTTAGAGAAGAAGACGAAATGATTTTTTTTTTGTTGCTCGAGCAACCAAACCGAAAAGCAGACCACGCTCTCGTCGACACGTGGTAAGGAACGAGTCCGTCCAGGCCTTACCCAAGAATCAATCCTTAGCCCACAAGTCCAATTTAATATTATTTAAATTCTGTTAATGGCCCAAGGACCCTCACGTTACCCGCGTTGCGGGTGGTCTAAACGTTGAAGAGGGATGTGTCATTAATTTAATGTAGTTTCTTCGTCTTTTGACTAGATTATGTGGCAGTTTTAGTCTAATCCAACGGCCAAAACGCTTCATGCTTTATCTAACCGTTCATTTTTATAGACTCCAAAAACTCATTTTGCTCCTCTTTTAAAAACGCTCTGCCTTTCACTCACTTCTCCTATTGATCACTTCCTCTTTGTAGCATCAAGAAGAAACGAAGATGAGGAAGCTCCTAGGGTTTAGAATGGGGAGACGGGTTCGACGAGTCTCTAGATGGATTCTTGGGAAAGCCCGGATCCGTCGTCCCGGGTACGACCGGTTACACCCGACCAGACCCGCTCGGAAGTTGACACTACCGATCACCACACTCAAAAACTGGAGCCAACGTCTCACGAAAAGGTTCAGCTTATTAGGGTTTACGAGAGGATCCGAATGCAAACCGGACCCGGTTCCAAAGGGACACTTAGCGGTTTACGTGGGTCAAAAAGAAGGTGACGTTCGTAGAGTTTTGGTGCCTATTGTTTATTTTAACCATCCTCTGTTCGGTGAGCTGCTCAGAGAGTCTGAGAAAGAGTATGGATTCCGACACGAACGTGGAATCACTATACCTTGTCTGTATTCAGATTACCAACGTGTCAAAACCCGGATCGCTTCCGGGTTGGATTCTCGGATATTTCCATGGAGTCGTCTTTGCAACACCTAAAGACGACCAATAAGAACATAAAGCTCAAAATGTTTTTCAACTTTTTCAATGCTTTATTTTACTGTTTTCTATCTTTTTACTTTTTTCACTTTACTTTTTTTTCCGTGGTAGTGAGTTATAATATAAGGTGGTAATGTATATACTTGTTATTATCGTAAAAGCGATATTGGATAATGTGATGTGATTAACATGGTGACACACTTTAGTGGTAATGGTAAATTGCTTTTTGTGATGAAACCGATCAAAGGAGAAGGTAAGTGTAACACGATTCTATTCCCTAATGGAGATTTTGGCGATCAATCGCTTGGATTTGTTTGTCGCTTGCTTATTACCACCCAATAGCCTATTCTATAATTCGAATATTATATAAATATTACAAGGATATATGTCAAGAAAGTTTTTGTATTTGCTGATGCCATGTCTGACTTGGATATGAAACATTTTTGATGTGAAAGATGTTCAAATCTAAAATGAGCGTCAGTTAGAACGTGATGCGATTGATATCCAGACGATAACCTTTTCATTTATGTATTGAATTTTGGTTACTAATTGCTTTATGTTTACACACGAAGACCATACATACTAAGACCATGAACATCGGCGACTCTTAGTGGGTACTTTAGCCTAATATACAATTAAATTAAAAGGAAAAAAGCTAATTAAGCAAAGCACGCACCTTCACTTGAGTCCGGAAGGCTCGTGCCTTAGTGGGCACGTGGTAGAAACTAATTGGCTGGAGGAGAGGTGAGATTGATTTATACTTTCTTTCTTTCTCTCTCTCGAGTTTGGTTTCTCTTCTCTCCTCTCGGTGGCGATTCGCCAACAAAGCCCATCGACGACTCCTCGACGCAACGACGAGGTCTCTTACGGTGGCTGTCGGCGAGGAAGGAATACGACGAGATCTGTATTTAAAAGTTGTGTTTGAGTTTGTTTTATTTAATAAATAATTGTAATCTTTGTTAAAAGAAAATATGTTTACAAAAAAATTATTGCTAAGCAACTACCAATAAACGGACATAATTAAGAGTCTCTTAATAAAATCTCTTAGCTTAATTATAATAGTTAAAAATTGCCCAAAAACCACTAAGCTACTCTAATTAAGAGACACCAATGTACATGCTCAATATCAACTATAATGAACTACAAGATTTCTGATCGATTTGAGACTTTCTCAATCATGTTCTTGTATGTATATTCTATATGTATGCTACGTTGATGTCTCTTTTCTCTCTTCTGAACTTTGAAAACCCATAATATAAAATCGTTTTATTTATATTGAATACTCTTTAGCAACAAGAACTAAAGAGGAAAATATTAATCTTAATCTCAAAAAAGGAAAGGACAATGATAACCAGAGATAATAAAATACTCGTACATTTTACCTAGTCGCATGCATATTTTGCCACTATTATGGTAAACCGACACTTTTTTTTTGGTTAATCAGGAGGAGTTCGTATCAGGCCCTAATCTTTTTCGATGCTTGGAACCAGCCAGTGTTAATGCATGATGACAGTAGAACATCTTTCACAATGGAAATCGAAGTAAGAACGCAATGGATCCAACTCATTGCGTTAAACCATAAACTCAATGTACCGTTGGTGCTAAAACGATACTTTCACGTTAGCAAATTAAGACCATGTACAATGGTGTTCTTTAACCATCAATCCTTAGCCTTATTAAATTAATTGTTTTGTACTTTTAGAATAGTTAAGGATTTTAATCCGTTTTAAGTCCAATGGTGTTACTAATTCGGAATCCTTAGTAATAAAATATTATTTAAAAAAAAAAAATTTTATTAAATGAAAAATTTGAAAATACAACAATTATTAATTTTCATAACCAAATTTATTCCAAATATTTTCTATCAAATCCTTCTTCAATTGATCATGGATCCGCTTATCGCGAATATGCATACGAACGTGACGCATTTCTTCGATACTTGGAGGGGTGTATCTAGTATAAGAAACATTCACCCGTGCATTTCTTGTTTCGTCTCCTTCTTCAAATTCATCTGGTTCGTTACGGAGGTAGCCATCTCGTTCATTCTCGACTATCATGTTGTGAAGTATGATGCATGTCCTCATTATCTTCCCTAAGTTTTCCTTGTCCCATGAAAGAGCCGGCCTTTTCACAATCGCGAACCGAGCCTGCAATACTCCAAAAGCCCGCTCCACATCTTTACGGGCTGCTTCTTGATGTGTAGCAAATAACTCTTGTTTAGGACTTTGAGGAAGTGAAATAGATTGGATAAAAGTCGACCAGTTTGGATAGATCCCGTCGGTGAGGTAGTATGCCATATTATAGTTGTGTCCGTTCACCGTGTACTCTACCGTGGGAGCCCGACCTTGCACAATGTCATCAAAAACAGGAGATCGATCGAGGATATTAATATCGTTTAACGTACCGGGAAGACCAAAAAACGCGTGCCATATCCAAAGATCTTGTGAAGCAACCGCCTCTAATACGATTGACGGTTTTCCTGCTCCACGTGCGTACTGTCCTTTCCAAGAGGTTGGACAATTTTTCCACTTCCAATGCATACAGTCGATGCTTCCGACCATACCAGGAAACCCGCGGCTCTCTCCAATAGCGAGTAGTCGTCGAATATCTTCACGGGTGGGTCTTCTTAGATATTCCTCGCCAAATAACTGGATTATGCTGACACTGAAATGGCGGAGACAAGAAAGAGCCGTGCTTGAACCAAGTCGGAGATATTCATCAACCGCGTCAGCCGCGGAACCATAAGCAAGCATACGAATTGCTGCCGTACATTTTTGTAGGGGAGATAGACCGAACCTCCCGGTTGCATCTCTTCTCTGCTGGAAGAATGGAACATTTTCGGAAAGGCGGTGGACAATACGCATGAATAAGTCCTTGTTCATACGGAAACGGCGTCTGAATAAGTGTGGCGGAAATACCGGATAGTCGCTGAAGTAGTCATTCCATAAACGGGCATGTCCCGTTTCGCGGTCTCTCTCTATATAAACACGGTTGTTTGGCTGAGTTGGTTGGGCCTCCACTACGTCGTTGTACGTTTCTTCGAAGATATCATCGAAAATTTCGTCTAATCTTTCATCTATTTCATCGGATGAAGATGATGACATGTTGGAATTATCTGTTTCAAAAAAGAGAAACTGAATAATCTTTCATCTATTTTAAATAGATAAACTGAATAATATCAATTCTTTTAAAATAAAAACTTTTTATTTCTATAACATATTTACCATCATCACATATTTAAAATTCTTTTAAAATTAAAAACCTTTTAATTTCATAACATATAGATATAGAACTTTTTAGAACTTTTTAGGTAACTCTTTTTCTAATCAATACATTTACAAAAAGATAATATAAATGTGTAACCGAGATAGAACATATAATTGGAACATATAATTGGAGATATAAATGTGTAACCACGATTTTGATAGTTAACTCTCACCTATGTGAGGTTTTGTGAGTAACCGAGAGTTAAACAACAACACCCAAATGATATGAGTTTCAAACAATAACAAGCACATGATATGAGTTTCAAATTATATAGATTAGCAT
Source organism: Moricandia arvensis (assembly GCA_905132765.1). Taxonomy (NCBI): domain Eukaryota; kingdom Viridiplantae; phylum Streptophyta; class Magnoliopsida; order Brassicales; family Brassicaceae; genus Moricandia; species Moricandia arvensis. The sequence goes on along the minus strand of CAJHQP010003723.1, from coordinate 20,007 downwards.
AAGAGTTAAACAACAACACAACTTGATGGATTAGCATAAGAGTTACCTAAAATAGAAGTACAAGTTCACGGATTACACTTAGACTTGAGTGGATTACAACTTCGCCGACTAGTACTAGAGAGAAACAAGTTTGATAGAGGGGAAAAAGAGATACATTTTATCCGTTGGAAACCATAATATATATAAAAGAGCTCGTCGAACTGAAGCTCCCGTGACTTGGTCCACTTGAGGAAAACAACAAAGCACCCGTGACTTGGTCCTACAGCTGTACCTGCAACAAGACAACAGACAAGAGTTAGTAAACATCTAAAGCAATTCACACATGTTAAAAACACCCGTAACTACTCAACGCAACTACACGTGAATGCAAAACTAGTCAATACTACACAACAGACAAGAGCAACAGACAAGAGCAACAGAGAAGAGTAACTACTCAATGACTCACACATTAAATCATCCCAGCCATGAGTTTCAGTTTGAGAGTTTCTTCCATCTCAGAGAGAGGAACTTTCTTGGCAAGCAAACGGTCTAGAATCTTTTGGTTATAGAGTTTTCCTTCTTCTCCATGACAGCTTCTAGCTTATCCATCTCTTCTTCTCTGCCACTCTTCTTCCTCTTACCAGCAGCTTTAGCTCCTTTCACACCAATTGGTCTAGCTTCAGGTTCAGGAACCTCATCGTCTACATCAAGATCCACAACTTGTTTGTGCTTCTCCTTCCCGGTGTCTTTTGCGATATAGGTTGAGCACCATTTCTGGTCATGCCTCAGTTCCCTCCACGCATGTTCCATACCGAACTTGGTTCCATACATGCTGAAGAATGACTCGAGCGCAGCTTTCATCACATCATCATCGTTCTGACCGCTTCTCTGACCCCTCAATGCTGCATCATAGCATCCTACAAACTTACACACGTCAGCGTTTATCCTAGCCCACCTCTGCTTGCACGGACCAATCTCCCTAGGTATTGTCTCCACCAGTTGAGGGCTTGCGTTGTAGTACTCAACAATTCTCTTCCAGAAACATGCTGCTTTCTGGTCACAGCTCACAACAGCGTCTTTGCTTGTGTTCAGCCACGCACCAATGAGGATTTTATCCTCACTGGGAGACCATTTTCTCCTCTCCTGTCTACTAGACTCGACACCAGCCTGGGCAGAGACACCAGACTGGAAACAATACTCATCAGGACCTTGGCTACCGAACCATACAGGTTCCGGTGACTCAAGGTCAACTGAAGACTGACTATGCAAGAGATTCACAAACCCAGTCCTATTATTCATGTTTAGAGGTTGGTGTGTGATACTCTATTAGTAAAACAGAACCTTAAATAAGCTAAAGTAAATTAAACATGTGCTTTTGGAGTAAAACGGGTGGATAGAAAGCAAACTAGCATTAATCTTCAATCAAATCAGACAATAACTTCTCTACTTCCTACACTTAAAGCCAACGTACTACTCTATCAAATCTAAGGCGTTAGGAAGTAATACTAGCATTAAGTATTATTCAATTTTATTCAGAGTTAAGTAAAGCAGTACCTGCCAACCAAGTTTCGAATGCAGCCACTTTGAGTTACATCCTCCGAAACTCTTCCTAAAAACAGATAAAGATAAAACATATTAAAACTCAAACTCAACCTCAAATTATCTACAATAAAGAGTACAACTTACCAGCCCATTAACATGACGGCTATTACCAGGACCAGAACACACATTCCCTTGGCAAGCTTGGCCACCTTCTTCTCACTCTCAGCTTTCTTCTTAGTCAACGAACACAAGATCTTCTCTAGCTTCGCCACCTTCTGGTTACTCTCGAAGAAATGATCCTTGAGCCTCCTAAGTTGTCTCTCAAGCTCACGAATCTCTTCCATCACTGCCACATCCCACCATTTCCAGATGTGGCAGTCACCATCGTCCTTGTTCACGCAAGTGTAGTACCTCCTCCCTGGATCTTTACGCGTGTAAGATGTGTCAACAGATGGCTCAGCGCCGCAATAGCAAGTCCTCGGGACCCCTTCATCAGCCTCAGGTTGAGGTGAGAACTCACAGGCGTACCTACTGTCAGCTACATCCGCGTAGAGAGCAGCTTCTTCTTCAAGAAGCTGGATCATGTCACATTCTGACGAAGAAGGCTGCGTATACGAGTAGTCTTGTCCCATGGTTATTTAACCTGCACAAAAACACAAAAGACTTAGAGAGAAAGAAATAATACAGAGCAACATAAACAAGAAGATCAACAAAAGACAAATTAAGAAAGAACACAGAGCCAAGTAAACAAATACAAACAAGAAGATGAACAAATATACTGAAACAGATCAAGAAGCAAGAGTAAACAAATATAAACAACAAGCTCACTTTAATCTATTGAAACCGATCAATAAGCAACATGAGCTTAAGAACAACAAGCTCACTAAATCTATTGCAACAGATCCCGAAGCAACATGAGCTTAAGTAAACAACAGATCAACAAGGATGAGTAAACAAATATAAACACAATCCGAAAAGAAGCTACAGCTAACGTATTAAAAGAAGGAATCTAAATCTAAAATCGATTGAAACACAATCCGAAAACCTTTTGAAACCCTAAAAGGAACCTCATCTTAACGATTGAACAACATACCAATATCACCCAAGTAATTAATTGAAACAGAAACCAAAGAAAGCCCCAATCTTTCATAAACCCTAATTCTACCCCCAAATCGATTCGAACAGAAACCGAAGAAGAATGGAGACGATAACAACAACGAAGAGCAATCTAAACCTAGAATCTACAACAGAAGCATCATTTCTACCTTTTCAAGAAGACGGAAGAGCTCAATCACCCAGACGAAATCAAAATCGCCTTTCGTCTCTCTCGGTTCCCTTTCGACTCTCTCCCCTTTTTTTAAAAAATCGTATGACAAATGAATTTTTTTTTATCATTTACCCCAAACTCAGAAAACCCGCATGGCTTCTGGTGGCGCCACGTGTGCTAAGAATCACCCACCAACTAATCCTTAATAACGGATTGATCCGCCACTTTAAAACGCAAATCTCAATTTTTTTAATTCTTTAATGCTAAGGATTAGCATTAAGAATGGGTCAAGAATCCCCGTTGCACTTGCCCTAAGACAAAGCGCAAAAAAAATAAAAAAAAATCAATGCATGCGCGCATGCATGTATGAATTACGAAAAGTAAGAAACAACGTACGGTCTCGGATATGTTGTATAGGTATTTAGTAATATAAATATAAAATATTCGAACTAATTAATCACTGAAATGATACATGCATGCCACGGTTCATGCCTTCTTGGAATAATTAGCTTTGCATTTTCTTTCTCCACTTGACATGTGCATATCGGCGAGATCTTTCATTTTTAAAGTGTTTTAGTCCAAGGACCGTCCACACGACACCAAACGACCGCTTAAAACATATAATTTTTTAAAACTATATATAATTATTTATTTTATATTTATTTGTTAATACTTATAAATCATTTTTTTATAATAATAATATTTGTAAGAACTTTTACTCATGTTTAAAAAACTCTTATTAATAAATATATTGATTGTGAAATATTTACGATAAAAGTAACTAATATTGATATGCAGTTAACTTGATAAAATTATGTTTACCAATCATTGATGAACTGAATTAGTTTATAAAGTTTTAATGTGATTTGTGGACAAAGTGCAACCGCAGAAAACACGGAGAAGCATCAAATTATGCTGCAAACTAATCTGCAAACTATGCTGCAAACTAATCTGCAAACTATGCTGCAAACTAATCTGCAAACTATGCTGCAAACTATGCTGCAAACTATGCTGCAAACTATGCTGCAAACTATGCTGCAAACTATGCTGCAAACTATGCTGCAAACTATGCTTAAGCTTCTGGAAAAGTTCATCAGGAACCAATTTATTTTGTTACTAGATAACTTTCATCAGCTATAGCCTATAGTAGTGTGTTTTGATTATGATCCAAACAGCTCCAAAGGGTCATTCAAAAATAGTATTTTTGAATAAACTTTAGATATAGTTTACTGTTCATGCATTATCTAATTATGCACCAAGTTAATCTGATGAACAATCCCATTTTTTCAGTTTTTATACTTTTTTGCATAAACATATGTCCAACAATAACATTAAGGCCTATTATTTTCGACCTTCTGCTAAACCCATTCACTCATGACTCAACCAGAATGTCTAGTTGGGCTTTGCAATAATATACGAAGGGAAGTAAGGAACAAATTGAACATTCTTATTCATTAGCTTTGAATCATATGATAAATTTATTTCAGAAAAACAGAATACAATATACTTGAAGAAAAAGAGAGATTACATACTACAAACATACAAGAATATCCACTTTTACATTGTAAGAAACAATATTTATTCCTCGTAATAGACCAATCAATTGGGTCGTATCTATAACTTTGCATCATATATATATATATCATATAAAATTTGAATGAACTAGATATATCCATTAAAGACCAGAAGTAAATGGTACGAATGATGGAATCCAAGAGCTACCAGCAAGGAAACTACCAACGGTGAAGCTTGAAGCCTCTGAGGTAGAACGAAGGACCCGGAATCCAGGCCATGTGACCCGACCTGAGGTCGAAGCACCCGGACCCGTATTCTGAAACTCAGCATAAAACAAAGTCCTTAAAGCAAAGTTACCATCCCACTCAAGCCATCCACGTGGATCGATCAAACTATCCAAAGAAGTCTTCATAAACACCGTCCTAGAATATTGTCTCCATGGTCGACCCAAATAAGTCTTGGTGGATCCCAAAACAGGTCGGAGATCTGAAGCTGCGGTGACCCGAGAGTTGTGGATAATAATACCCGTGTTTTGGTTCGGGTCGGATCTTCCTTGAGCAGTGATTGTGTTGGTGCGACTACGTGGACGACGTGCAAAGATGTTGCAGTTTTGGAGAACGGCAGCTGCGTTACCGAAGATGAAGTCGACGGTTCCATAAACATCGCAATCACGGTAAAATTGACGGTTGGAGTGAACGTAAAGTGTGTCTTGGTAAGCTTCGAAGCTGCATTCGTAGAAAACAGATAGATCCGACCCGGATCTTAGGGCCACTGCTTGTGCATTATTTGCACCTGCTGTGTTTCTAAATGTTATTCCACGTGCTATAAACCCGTCTCCAACTGCGGCTGTAATATTTGAGAAAAGTATAAAAATGATTACTTACTTTTTTTTTAATTATATCATTGTTGAATTATCATATAATCTAATAGATAGTCATAATTAAATGGCATGTTGATAAAAACTGACAATCGACAAATTTATATAATAAATACGAATGATAAGGAAAAGTGGTTGATTTATAATTTTTATAACTTAATCATCAAATTTGTGAAATAACAAAATGTTTTTATGAAAACATAATCCAAGCATAAAATGCAATCATATAGTTTAGATCTATAATCCGTATGATTATGTCATTTCGTGGTTATCAATCAAATCATATATATTGTACAATAATAATAGAGGATTGCGTATACTTGTAAATACCCAACGACACGAATCAAAAAAACATTTGACTTGGGACTTTTGTTAAAAGTGTATGAATTTGCTTTGCAAGAAAAAAAAGACACCAAGGACAACTAAAAACCTTAAGACTACGTCTAAAATATTGATTTATGTACAACCTATATGATGCGGAGAGTGGCTCGCTCTAGTATGGTGTGTTCATGCAGGTAACAATTGGCAAACCAAATATATCATGAAAATAAATAAAATCAATTTTTGTTTTTGTTTTGTAACCGTACTTACCGACAGTAGCTGAATTAAACGTGGTCGATCCTCCTCCAACACTTCTGCTTCCGGTAATAATCGTTTTCCCTTTACCATCACCTCTCAACATAACATTCTTTTTTCGTATCTCAAGATTCTCACTGTAAACACCTTGCTTCACATATATCACGAACCTACCACTCCCCGAAGCAGCGTTAATCGCGTCTTTGATCGTCCTAAAGTTACCAGACCCGTCTTTAGCCACCACCGCGTTATCTCTCGGCGTCGAGCTTTGCAAAAGCTTCCGGTCACCGGGTTTGACCCACGAAGGGAACCCGTCTTTCTCGGGTGGGGTATAGTTGAAAGGAACTTTGTTGATGGCGAGTGTATTGCATATAAGATTTGAGACGTTGTTTGACATCAAAGGTAGGACGATATCGGGAACACCAAGCTCTAAGAACCCGGCACGACAAGTGTCGAGATTGGTTAGAGCCGTGCTGAGCCATGTTTGTGCGTCGGTTTTCGAGCACTTCAGGTTTGGGTCCATGGTCTCGTTGATCTTAGAGACGGTGAAGTCGTAGAGCTTGATGCAATCTTCCCAAGCAGCTTTTTCACGTGTGTCGCGGCACTTTGGTCCTAGTGTGGACGCGTGTGATTTGGCGAGGATGGCTCGGTCTAGAGCTAGTTTCATTGAGATTTTGAGGAACTCGGACTCGGATTTTATGGGCTTTTGGTCTGAGTTGTGGGTTAGGAAGTACTCGCATGGTTTAGGGTTTGGAGTTTGGCTGCACCAGGCTTTCACGTCTTTGGCGTTGTACGCGGAAACGGTCGATGCGGCAAAAATGCATAAGAACACAAATAGTAGAATATCAACTCGAAAAGCCATTATAAGATTAAATGTTTGTAGAAACAAGAAGTTTGTGTTTGAAGGTTTTGGATGATGAGATTGATGTCTTGAATCGATGTGTATATATAGATGTGTGGGTAGCTTTATGCTTTTATCAAAAAAATATAAAATAAATGTAATATATATTGATATGTAATTTTTATTGCAGCTGAAGCAAAAAAAGCATATATTTCTGTACCAACCAATGGATTGGTAACCAGCATGCCGTCATATATTCTCTATGTTGAAATTTCTCTTGTTTGAGTTATCTTTCTTGACAATATTAAAAAAAAAAAATTTAAATAGGTTACATTTGTAATTATTTTCAATCAGAAAAATAAACCAGTCAGTCCAAAATCGAATTTTTATACGTATCCTAGAAACGACTTAAATGTGATAGCTAATACTAATAGGTTTATTAATTAGCAAGTCGTAAGTAGTTTACATAGTTTATCAAATTTAGATATACAATTGAAGAACATTACTGGCATATACGCGTCTATGGTGGTTTATTTTAATCGGTTGTCCATTGGTCTCCTAAACAAAAGAAAAATAATAGAATTTCAAGTCATGCCTCTATATGATTAGTTTGGTTTATGTATATAGTTGTAACAATCCTGTGCAAAAAAAAAAATATATAGTTGTAAACAGTCATGATAAAATTTATTATATGCAGGTAAGGCAGAGACAGACTCATTCCTATCCTCAAAGACGACAAATCAACCGTCGATGTCGCGTCAACTTCGTAAGTTTTCAGTTTTCTTCTTTTAAAAATAAGTTTTCAGTTTTCTTTTGTATATACACACTAATTCACTGGCCGTATTATACGACTACCTACCAGCCATTTGCACATTTTTTCTAGATATCAAAGCAAATTATTTTATTTGGTTATAAAGTATTCTAGACTATTACGGCCAAAAGATAATGTATACAGAGATACCTTTTCTAAAGATTTCGTTTAATTTTATTACGTGTCCACGTAGTTCCCTGGTAATTTATAATATCTTTAAAATTGGCTAAAAAAATTGTTTACTTTTTATATTTTTGCTTACATAATCAGATACACCACAAGCAAGGTCTATCTTACAGTTTCCCTATAGACTATAGTTTTTTTCCCTATAGACTATAGTTGAAATAAAAATATATTCTTATGATCATGCACAAAAACTAAGAATAAAACTTCTTAACTAGACTGGAACCAATTTTTGGTGATGTGCATGTTGGAGGAACATCAGAGCATGAACAATTCTTGCTCTTAGCAGGGTTCTTAGGTCATAATTATCCCTAGAAACTCTTAGAGTTTTTTAACTTTTTTTTTCTTTTGTTTTAAAAAAAAAAAAAAAAATAGTACCAATCGCGGGTCGCCACGTGTCGGTGGGGCCCGCGCACAGTACAAAACCTCTCACTTACCGATCCTTAATGGGGAGTTTTGGGGACTGGTTTTTTATTTCTTGTGGGCCCTCCCCCTTCTATAACCCCCTTAAGAAACCCTTCCCCCCTCCCTTTAATCATGCTCTTAGGGGTAGGATCCATTTTAAAAAAAAACCAAACTCTTAAAACTTTTTTTGCAAGAGTGAGTTCTTGGGAAGTTCTTGTACTGTTTGTGGACCCTACTAACACGTGACAGCCCGCGATTGGTTCATCTTTTAAAAAAAAAAACCAAAAAAGGAAAAAAAGAAGTTAAGAGCCCCTAAAGGTTAAACATGGTCTTAATGGTTAAAATCCTATTTAGGTATCTAAAAGTAAAATAATAATATTTAATAATTCTGTTAAGATAATTAAATTGTTGTTTTCTTTTTAAAACATGGGCAATACAAAGAAGTCATTTGACATATAAGGACATGTTCAGTGGAGACTCTTAAGGGATGTTCTTAACCAAAAATAGTAGTGGGCGTCATTTTCCTTAAGAATCAGTTTTTAAAATCCTTAATTAAGAGTCGACTCTTACACTGTTTCGTGAGTCTCACTGACACGTGACGGTATATGGTTAGTTCGTTTTTAATTTTTTTAATCATGAAAAAAAAGTTAAGAACCCCAAATTGGGGTTTTAACATTGAACATGCTCTAAGACCACCTCCATTAAGGGGTTCTTAGGAGGTTCTTAACAAAAAAATAGTGGTGGACTCCACCATTTTTTCTAAGAATCGATTCTAAAAATTTCAAATTAAGAATCAGTTCTTTCATTGTTTCGTGGCTTCACTGACACGTGACGGTCTACGATTGGTTCAATTTTTTTTTATAAAATCATACAAAAAAAAAAGTAAGAACCCTTTAGACATGCTCTAAGTATCAGATGAAATTCTTAAAAGTCTTATGCAAAGAAAGTTTCTTATTTTTCTTTCCTATTTTCCTTTTTTCAATATTTGTAATACTTAGATATCATGTGAGAGCTCTGCATTGGAGATGTTAGATAATTTTTTATAATATGGGAATATGGATGTAAAAAAGCATAAATCTCACCCATGTCAGCCAAGTATCCGTGCTGGATTACCTTTTACATTATTACAGCAAAACAACTTATTTAAGCTGACTAATTCCAGAAGTAAGTCAAACCGATAGGGTAGCTTCTCGAATCATAAGGTTTAGCTGTTTCCTGACACCATATGGAGATGATTCGTTCAACTTACTTCGTACCGGTCAAGCAATGCAACCAGTCAATAATATATACATTTCCGGCGAGGTGAAAAATCTTGTAGACTAATTATATATTCAAGATGTTAAAGAAAAACATATAGACTTTACTCTATGATTAGTACATGTTTTGTTTGCTTGAAATTAAGCAATTGAGAGTACGTACGTAATAGTATAGCGATGGTAGGTTGGTCATCTAACTATAAAAGCAAAAGATATTAATGATCTTATCCATCTAAACACTGATTATATAAGTGGTTGAAGAACTGGTTTACATGCATGTCATGCATGCACGGCTATATATGTTTATACTACTAAAAATCTCCGTCAACATACAAATGAATGATAATTGAAAACTCCATAACGTATTACAACTTGGTTTTCTTTATTATATTTGGTTTATTTAAAACATGTGAAGACTAAAACTTTTAAAAAACTAATAGTGAGAAAGGCACCAACGTCGGAGTCATACGTTAATCTTCATTTTATGATCACAAGACTATGAAATAATGCAAGCCAAGGCCTAAGGTTTCTATATACATCATAGATTGTGGTCCGTTATAGTCTGCCCAAGAATTAAGCCCCACAAAGGATACACTTTTCTAATTCCTTTGTGCCCACTCTAGTTGAAAGGTTTACTTTGTATCATTCATGCTCTGGATTCTTGAAACGTCGCCGTTCAAAACAAGTCTGCGTTCCACGTAACTTCGGCGGAAGAAACTAGGTTACAGAAAACGTAGACATGTCTCAATCTATGGGTAGGTTACCAACATTATCATCTGGTCCAAATTGACTTTCTAAGCAGGAATAAATAAAACGTTACTTATTTTATTGGTAACGACCTCAATTATCATGTCTTTTTCATCTAACCTTGAAATAACAAAGTGATTTGACCTCTGGACGTTAATTAGTCTTCTCATTGATTATCCATTGAGACTTATATTGTTTAGAATAAATATAAACTAAAATCATATGAAGAGGTAATCACCAAATTGAGTACTCTCACAAAATACTATTTTGACCAAATTACATCATTGATATACTTACAAATACTAAAAAAACAACTTACCTTTTTGAGTCTTTGACGACATTTCTCACCTCAGCGAGGACACTTTAATCTATTAGGACACCCGCAATGGGGGTCCTTAGGGCGGAATTCTTAGGAAAAAATAATTAAATAATTGATGGACCCCATGAATAGTTAAGGATTCGATCCTTAAAATCTTTTTTTAAGAACCAATCCTTAGGGAGTCCTTACAGTGTTTGCGGGTCTTCGCGACACGTGGCGACACGTGGTGACCCGTGATTAGTTGATATATATTTTTTTTTTACTTTTTTTTTTAATTTTGAAAATGAAAAAAAACAAAAAAAATGAATAGTGAAGAACTCTCCGGTGGGTTTCACCGTTGCGGATGCTCTTACACCCTAGGGGCACATTAATTTTACGTACGTAAGTCTCACCTTCGTAATGACAAGTTTTGTCTAAATATAAAAGAAATATGGTGAACAAAACGATCCAATCATGTTTCTTGGTGCAAGTGCAACTACACCACTCATGTTCAATAAGATATATTCTAAGCAATCAACTCTTATTTTCATATGCATATCTATGCTGCAAGTGCATATGATCTACGTATTAATTATGTACAAATATGTATATGAACGCATTAGTTTTTCAAATTCTCACGCAAGAGAAAAATAATACAAGCAGCTGTAGCTATAATAGACTGAAGATCGTTAAAACCTCGTTATCAAAAAGGACGTACAAATAATATATATTAAATTGAAATTTATCATTTTAACTATTAAAATGGAAGATTCAAATTTCCAAAATAAGTTTAGTATAAGGTATTGATTTCTTATAACTGAAGTTTCCGTTTGAGGCCCGCAAAGACTTTGTTTGGCTGTCTTCGATTTGTCCTCTATAGTTATCATTTCATATTATGCAATTGTAATCAATTCCTCTTAGTTACAATATGTTTTAATTATAATAAATAACTTTTGGATCAGTGGTGGCTGGATTTAATGAATCTGATAAATGAATTAATGATAAGTCATTTATGTTGGATATATATGATGATACAATAAGTGTTTTACACAGACAAATTTCCCTTTATAAACACTAGAGACTTTATCCGGGCTACCCCCGGAATTAAACAAATATCAATGTTTTAATATATATAATGTATATATGTTACATTTTTTGTTATAATAATATGAACCATATACTGAATTAGAAATGAGTAAAGCTGAAAATTTGTCATTTTATGTATCTAAAAATACATATGGAAAGATGAGCAAATGTGAAATGAATAAAGAATAGTTATGATCCAAATATTTTTTTTTATCTTATGTATTGGTTACCATGAAAACAAAATATTTATCATAGGTAAAGTCCATTTCATTGCGTATCACTTGACTTTGTATTTTCTATATTATTCCCATTATTGTAAGTGAAAGGATTTTTTGTTCGAGAAGTCAGTAATAAAACTAAAATGTAGAGAATTTTATATTTAATTAAATATATATTCTAACTAACTATATATGTTTCTTTATAGTTTTTAGTGTGTGCCTATCCAGGGTGCACAAAACAAAAGTGTGTAACTATTCAAAACTAAATCTATAACAACCTCAGTTTTTGCTATGGATTTTGAAGATATATCCTGCATTATGTATATTTGACCCATACCATAAACTTCTAGGTTTAGGATAAAATTTGTATTTTAAATTTAAATAAGCTAAGCTAAACCAAAGATGTAACCGACAATATTATTTTATAGGTATGTTGTTACCGCTAAACGTAGCAGATCGCCATAAGTTTGAAACCTAAATCTTTTAGAAGGTATTCGTGGTACATTTTCCTTTATTAGGAATATTTATATATAAGTAGGAAGTGTTAGTCGGTATTTCTTGTCATTTAAGCACCATAAAATTTGATACTTCATAAATTGCTCATTCCTTCAAAATTGATGTATATTGGTCTTGTACTGAGTCTGGCAGTTTTCCTCAAGCCTTTGCATTTCTTTTTTTTTTAAATTGTCGCCAATGATTAGTGGCAAATTTTTTGAATAAAATGACAAATATGTAACTTTTTGTCTACCTGAGAAGATTATGATTGTTCCCAAAATGTTTTTTGCAGTGTCCCCATACAGTTTTTTTTGAGAACTGTGTCCTCATACGATTAATACAGGCAAATACTATAAATCTTAAAATACGTACTATGAGACAGTTGATTGTTATTGGATTGTTTTGCCAGTCTTACATTGATAAGGATCATAGGGGTTTGTTAGGTTTTTGAATTAGGAGTTAATGGATGAACTTTTTGACAATAACTATTAAAATGACGAAATTACTGACTATGTATTTGGTGATGATATTGTTCATTTAATTTGGTGTGTGTTTGTTTGTTCTTCCCACTGTTTTATCAGACGAACTTGGATGTCATGATTTACTCATGTTCAAACGTTCGTATTTTTGTGTTTCTTTGTCGCTAATTTATCTTTATTTTTCATTCTCTTATAGTCATTAGGCTATAAACAAATTGATTTCTTTTATTTTGATCTGTTATTTTTAATAGATTTATTATGTGAAGTTGTTGGAAGTTTGTGATTTAATAATCTAGATGGATGTGATGATGTAAATTTTAGTGTGGGCGTATATCAGATTGGGTTTGATAAAAAATATTTTGAGACAATTTATATATTATTTTAGGTCAGCAATTAGAGTGGAAAATATTTACTTATATGCTAATTGTGCATGTATTTTATTTGTTTATTTTTGTTCTTTTCCAGTGTTTAATGTGACATGTGTTATTATATTTTTAATATTTCATCTTATAATTGTAGTTCTATTTTTTGTGCTATGCGGTGGTATTTTCGATTTGGTTGTCACTGGACTTTATTTAGTTTTGAGTTTTGCAAACACGATTTAACTTGACTTAGAACATATGAGATGTTGTCCAAGATAGAGGATATATTTAGCAATATAAATGCTTGGCTTCATAACTATATCAGATGCCATTGACAATACAAACCTTTCATAAATAGTTTCAAAAATATATAAAACAATTATTCACCTAAATTTTGCTTGCTTTTGCTTGCTCTCATAGTCACTGCTTAACGAAATTTGTAGAGCAAATGGATTTTCTTATCAAATCTGGTTACATTGGTTTATAAAAAGGACATTGATATATTTCCTTCTGCCTCTTTAATACAAATACTTGAACATGTTTTCTGTTTTTTTTTTTGCTTTTGTCAATTGGTTTATAAAAAGGACATTGATATATTTCCTTCTGCCTCTTTAATACAAATACTTGAACATGTTCTCTGTTTTTTTTTAACTTTTCTCTTTGCTCCCGTGTGATATTTGTAGTGAATAAGACCTGGAATCTCATCATTGTTTTTAGTTATAGACACAACACAGTATTTGCTATAAAGTTCATTTGGTGATAAAGATTGTGTTAGAAAAGAAAAAAAAAACTTCAAATACACTCTACAAACAATAGACATACCAAACAAAATTTCAAAATATTATTCAAATTTCTGAATACCTAAACCAAGATGAATGATCTCATTCTTGATCTTATCCCTGAAAGATTCTCATCTTTTTCTCGATGTAACTGAACTTGTGAATATCCAAATCAATCTCAAAGTTGTTTGGTCCTATCCAAATAATCAACACACAATAACGTTAGCACAAAGGTCTATAAATTAAATGTATGTTTAGCTATTGAAAACTAATTAAACGGACGATTTGTAATCTAGCCCAAATTGAATATCAGAACAACTACCGTTGTAAGTTGTGGAAAATTGTTAGAACTTTGCTGAAGATCCTCAATATTTCACCAAAGCAGCCTTGATCTTCGACCTTTCTCTGAATGGAACTGAAGATTCTCTTGTGAACCATTTTACTTTCTCCATTTCATCATCCATATACTGTGAAAAAAAGTATGGCGAAAATAATCATCTAACTCAGGTAAACATTATTGTTCTGAAGTTGTCTTGAAATCTATCCCCTCCTAAGATCGTTTTCGACCAAGTGCTCTTGAGTCGCCACACTTAAATCGGTAAACAACCTCTGTTGTTCCTCCAGCCACCTCGTGTATTTGATAACCAACACCGCTGGTTCTGATTCACATTGCTTTTCCTCATTTGTTCACACATTTTGAGTTTTTGAAATCTACGGGTTTTTTAAGTCATATAAATTAAATGTTACATACCATAGCTGATGTTGCCGGGACCAATGGGTAGTCCAGCTTAATGTTGATCTACTCCTATAAGAGACACTCCAATGAATACACCTTAACTATATAACCAGTAATCAAAATAGTTACTTTAAGACATTTGGTGAAATAAATAATTATAAAGACAGATAGACTTTTTACTTGGGATCTGACCCGTTGAATCTCTTGTTCTAGTTGGGTCAGCGTGATCCTACATGACTCAAGTTGCCGAACATAAACACATAATAAAGGTTTTGTTATCTCTGTATATAATAAAGGCAATTAGTTATATAATATGACCTTAACTCTTAAACAGATAGATAGTTTAGCATCTACAAATGGATCATAAGGGAGTAACAAATACTTGTAAGGGATATGGCGGTTGGTGTTGGCATCACGATATCATTTGGCTAGTCATAAGTCGATTATATAAACCTGGTAACTGAGACTTATCAATGATACCATCCCCTTTTCAAAGTTCATAAAATAAGAGAAATTATAGAAACACACATTGTTTTCTGGCCTAGGCCCATGGGAAATTCATCAGGTTTGACATCTCTATGCAACTATCCTTTGGAATGTACCTTACTGCACTTCGTGCCTTGGCGAGTTGAGGATGCTTTGTTATATTGTTCTCCTGCGAAACCAATCGAAGTGATTGGATTGATGATAATTTTCAGCTAGATAATTGAGTACACTGCATGTACCATTTAAAGTTTAAAGCTTGCCTCACTGATCAATTTAGAGTTGATTCACAGAACAAAACCCATGAACATGATTAAAGATTTAAAACAGAACTGACCCAAATCAAATCTCCGAAATGGATATAACTAATGTACATAAACTTACAATCTTAACAGCTACGATGGGGATAGTTTGATTTGCAATGAATTAACCAAAAATGGTACCTCCCTCACCGTCCGTGCCGCTTCTTCCTACGCCGATGAGCTTGTTAAGACAGCGGTTAGTACTCTCCCACACATATCTTTTTTCCATGGCGATTGGAGAGTTGCGGTGGTGAGGACAGATTTTCCGGCCGATTTCATGGCCATGGATATACTTATTGCAGAGTAGATTTTTGATATCTGGGTGGAACTAAACAATGGACGCTACGAGTTATATAGGATGAGCATTAAGGGGAAGTAGAACGAAACAATGAAAAAAAGATTAAAGATTACCATTGAATGATCAAGAGTGGCTCAGGTAACCGAAAATTTTGAGAACAAAGATGTAAGAGAAGTGGAAGAGTCGAGAAAAATAGGTTGTGGAAGCTTAACCCGAAAATAGGGCTAGGCAAAATGGGCCTGATTAAAATTTAAGGTTAGCCCAAACTAAAGCACGGTTCAGATTTTCATTCGATAAATGGTTGACGTGATGTGGCGATTTAAAGATTTCTGATTGGTTGATTTATTAATCTTACGTGGATACTTAAGCTTTGATTTATTCCCTTTTATTATAGTAAGATGATATGAAAGCTTTTTTTTATCAAAGAAAAAAATCATTTGATGTAAGAAAGATATGAAAATCTTGCTACGTAGTTTGATAGCAACAAAACGAACATTTGTAATTATTATTTTGTTTGGTAGTAGATTAGTTTTAAACTAAGTTTCAATTTAGTTGTTGTCAGTGATAATAAGATTTAATTAATGATATTAATAACAATTACAAGTGTTTCGTTTTGTTGCTATTAAACTACATAGCAACATTTCACATCTACAAATTTATGTTTTAGTTCGTTAGTGGCAGTGGCACTATATGAACATCTTATATGACACAAACATGCATGGATTTCTATATGAGTTTCTGGTCTAATTTTTACGGTTCTAATCACAAACCATATATATATATATATTTGTAAGTAGATTCAAAATAAATTATTCTTGTGTCTTTAATTGACCAATGTAATTTTTGCTGAAAATTCAGTTAAGCAACTAGTCGCTATATTGCAAAATATTATCCTCCTGATGTCAAACATAATTAGGCTTAGGGCATGCCCATTGTGAACCCGGGGTTGGGTTCCCAATTTTACACTTTTGTTTTTTTTTCATTTTTCTTTTTTATTTTAAAAAAAAAGGTAAAATTATCAATCGCGGACCGCCACGTGGCGTGAAGACCCGCGAAACAGTAATGAACCTGTCTCTTCCGAGACTTCTCTAAGACCCAAATTCATAAATTAA
The DNA here is from genome assembly GCA_905132765.1 of Moricandia arvensis. Lineage (NCBI taxonomy): Eukaryota > Viridiplantae > Streptophyta > Magnoliopsida > Brassicales > Brassicaceae > Moricandia > Moricandia arvensis. The sequence continues at coordinate 3,360 of CAJHQP010003723.1, read as the reverse complement.
TCATTATTATACTATTATTTTGTCTTGAAAATTGTGTAAACTTTTGCATATAAACCCTTAATGGGCATGGCCTTAGTGATTTGGCTAGACATGAAGATACTAATTAAAAAAAAGAAAAAGATATATAGAAA